>CM060963.1:138594760-138677260 GCA_030765045.1 Tenodera sinensis
TGACTGTTGCTAATGAAGAGGGTGAAGAAAGGCCTAGAAAAAGAAACTGTCCTAAAGATGAAACCCATACCCATTGTACTTAAGGATTTTCTGTGAAGTCCTGGACACATTAATAACTCAAACTAAATTAAAATTTGCATCATAGAAACAATTGAAATTTCTGGCCTTACTGCAGGCATCGGCAAACATGTATTCAACGAGGCCTCGCAACTATAACGTGTCAGGGGCAGCGCTTACTATGTCTCCTCCTCCCCCTCCCTCGCAGTCTTAACTGGCACTGCGTACACACCGATCACGGGCAAACTGTCCTGTCATATTTACCTGCACTTCTAAACATGTCTGTCAAACTGTAATTTAATACCAAGACTTAAAGATAAATTTCTTTATTTATAACTTTGAAGGATATTTAGTTTAACTTAAAGTCTTATTATATTCATAGAATTAGAGTGCATCTAATTATTCCTGATCTATTAAATTTGATATCTAGAATAGTATTTTGATGATTTCTTCTCTGATCACGTAAGGAACGTAAGGTGCTTGTTGTGCTCTGAAGTTAAAAAAGGCACTCATCAATGGAACATCAAGCGGCATTATGATACATGTCATAAGATCACCATACAATTATAGACAAGCATGTATTCATAAATTTACACCACAATTTAAAGTAGTGGCACTGTCCTTTATTCATCTTTTTTTTTGGGAGGGGGGGGGGTCTAGATTGGACTAACCAAATGCAACAGCTCAAAGAGCAATATTCAGATAATACACCTAATATTAATTCAAATATTACAACTGATAGAAAACTTCACTCCAGCTATGCTGTTGCTTTGGAGATTACTCAGTCAGTGAGGTTTTTTAGTGATGGAGATTTCACAAAAAAAGTAAGAGTAACGTTGCCAACATAATTTGCCCTGAACAATATGATATTTTAGTAATATTGCATTATCACCACAAACCATACAGAGAAGGATTCATAAATAGCAGAAATAACCAAAAAAGTCTACAAACCGAAGTCCATGAATTTATAGCTGTTTCTCTCGTGTTGGATGAAAGCACTGACAACATTGACACAGCACAATTGGTAATTTTCACTCGTGGGGTTACTAACAACCCCTCGATACAAGAATATATGCTTGAAGTCATTCCCCTTAGGGAACATACAACAGGGACAGAATTATTTCAAGCATTTAAGAAATGTATAGAAGAAAAGAAACTGAATCTAAAAAAATTTTCTACCACGATTAACAGATGATAGTTTGCGTGCTATACTGAGAGTGGCTACTTGTGATATATAACTAGATTTTCATGGCAAGTACATTGCAAATAGAAGTGAATTGAAATATATTGCTCAAATACCCAGGCCTACCTAAAGTATCGTAGACCAAAATAGCTGGATTCAAGTATATGTACTATTCCTTATTGTACTCTGTAGCGAGCGAGTCCAGCACTGACTCTCACTGAAGGTCAGAGAGAACCAACCATATGCTTCCTGTTTCGATATATGTACTCTCTTTGAAAAAAAAAATTGAAAGTGTTATATTCAACTAAAAAATTGTCTAGTAAAAAGTCTGTTTAAACCATTACAAATTATATGAAATCAAATGGACTTTATGTTGTGTAAGCTGAAGTTTCTAAATCATCTAAACTGATTTTAATATTTCTTTCCACTACTGCAAATGCAGAAAGAGGTTTTTCAGCCTTGAAACGTATTACATTTTATTTATGCGCAACACAAGGACAAATTCAGCTGAGCAACATAGTTCCTCCTTCGGCGGAAAAAGACACACTTATTTCATTGAGAAGTCATCATTAGGAATTGTTTTCTGATAGTGTGACATTACAGTTTACTGGTGAAGAAAGAGGGCTGGAATTCATGTATATATAAATGTCTATGATAAAATTATTCATCTTACTTTTATAATTGTTGTTTAGCTTGTTTCAGGACACATTTATTTAAATGCACTGTTCATGAAGTTAACATTTGTCAACAACCCTTAGCTTTTTTGTTTTGTTTTGGAAGTGTTTAACGCCCACTTTTACTACATATGGCAATGCAGGTGGTGACTGATGATAAAAAGAATAAAGATGGAGCACTGGTGGAATGAGATTGTGGAGGAAAGCAGAGAACCCGGAGGAAACCTGCACCAGTGCAGCTTTCTCCATCACAAATTCCACACACAGTCACCTAGGATTGAACCCTGGCAGCTTTGGTGAGAGGCAGATGGTCTCAACACTCGGCCATGGTGCAGCCATGGCCTAGTGATAGCCCAAGTCACAACTCAAGCATACACCACTGTGCAGGGACCATCCAATTCCTCTATTACCATGGTTTGGAACAGCAAAAGGTGGGCAAAGAAAGATGGCCTAGGAAAATATTAGAATGGATACCACAAGAAAGAAGAGGCCAAGAAGTGGCCAAAAAGATGCTGGGAGGGTGAAATAGTAATCCGTGAAATAATAATGTTTATCATCTTCATTACCATTAATCATCATTACAATTATCATCTATTACAGCTTCTCGGGTGATCAGCCGGCTGATCACCCGAGAAGCTGTAATAAATAATGTGCGCCATCAAAGCTTTAAATCTTACATCATCATCATCATCATCATCATCATCATCATCATCATCATCATCATCATCAGCAGCAGCAGCAGCAGCAGCAGCAGCAGCATCAATCATCATCACCACCACCACCACCATTATTATTATTATTATTATTATTATTATTATTATTATTATTATTATTATTATTATTATTATTATTATTATTATTATTATTATTATTATTATTATTATTATTATTATTATTATTATTATTATTATTATTATTATTATTATTATTATTATTATTATTATTATTATTATTATTATTATTATTATTATTATTATTATTATTATTATTATTATTATTATTATTATTATTATTATTATTATTATTATTATTATTATTATTATTATTATTATTATTATTATTATTATTATTATTATTATTATTATTATTATTATTATTATTATTGTTGTTGTTGTTGTTGTTGCTGTTATTATTGTTGTTGTTACGGTTATCGCCCTCGTCATCATGACCACGATGGTCATCATCATCATCATCATCATCATCATTATTATTTATAACACAGCCCTGCTTTCAATACCATCTGCATTCAGACTTGGATAGACCGTAATACTAATAATCTGTGAACTGTAACGCCTAAAGCTTGAATTTGCGGCAATAATATATAGCAGCTACTATTTATCGAGGCCGCTCAGCGACCAACATGCAGTTCGAATTCAACGGGAACTTGTGCCAATGTCCCCACCTATACTCGGTGTTCATAATAGCAATATAACTGCATACTTTTGAGTTATATTGTGACGGTGGCTTAAACTCTGTTAACCTTCCAAGATCCAAGAAAGATTATTAAAGCTACCAACATTTTACTATTTGAAGGATCTTTACAATGTAGGGCACACCGATGTGCACTGAGTTGACTCACAGCATTGTCACGTGAACAGCAATGGAGTTTTTTTGTTAATTTGGAATTATACATTTAGGTAATTATTTCTTCTTAGTTAAATAATTAATTTAAATTTAGTGAGTTAGAAGCTTGGAGCCTAACTAAAATATATAAATCTCAAAATTATTAAGGCCGGACTTTCACATGCGGTGCCATTAATGCAGTACTTAACTCAATTTGATCGATTGGGCTACACCCGTGTCAAGCGGCAATGGAGTGAATAAGCCTGCGTACTGGTTTCATTGCGAACACTTGTTATATACATCCTTTGAAAACTTTTTCTCATTTGGTGCATATTCATTGCAGAGATGATTTGTTAACGAAAACGATGTCCATTCTGTTAAAAAACATGTTAATTTAGAATTGATTGGTGCATACTTAAGTGGGTGTTGCCTTTTTCCTCAGCCTCAGGAGTGTTCTCAGGGTAAATTATGTCATCTCCTCTCTTGTCAGTGACTCATATTAGCGGATCTTTGCGGTTCTCTTGTACATCGTAAGATAATATAAGAGGTGTATGCCTCATTCTGCTGAGAATTCACGCTGTTCTTTTGATCTTACAGCGCGGAACTCGCAAAATGGATTCTTCAGTGAGAAAAGGGCAGCTCTTGTTAATACTAGTGGTTTTTGCTGTGCAGACCAGCGCATTAAGTAAGTAAAACAATTTTTTTAATATAACTTTAAAATATTCCTACTTTAGGTAAGCACGGCTGTTTTAAAACAATAACTTTTATCTATAACTGCATTAGATAAGTATCACATTCCAGTAGGTACTGAAGTATATACTTTTATACTAGTGCATAAATGCATTGTTGGGAAGACATGCATAATTATATAATATAAATGATGGGAATTAATTAAACAATGAGCACACATTCTTGGTTTATTTAGTAATATTTTAGATATGTATTTTATGATATAGTACTGGAACTGTTGCAACATTCACATATAGGTTCTGTAATGTTCTTGTCATGGTGCAAATGGCATAGAAATCAGAATTCTTCCATTTTTTTATCCTCTTAGAAGTGTTCTATTTAGGGTATTAGTGATTTACAGCTTAGACCAGTCATCACCACCCTTCACATGCATTTTGGGTGAAGCTAATATGTGCAAAATGAATACGTTTACAGTTGTTAATTAGTTACCGTATTTTAATATTTTACAAAATTACTGACTAAAATTTATTTAAAACAGTGAATCAAAATGGAACAGCTTCATTATATGCTATGCAATGCTGTGCTTTTCTTTAGTTAGGCCAATGGATATGTAGGAAGAACGACAGTTGAATGCTCCCCTCCTTCCCTCTGAATCTCCCCACCAACATACAACCATGGCCATGTTAATTTTTTACGTACTGCTCACAACAATACATAATGCATGTTATTTAATTTTCTTTTAATTTATTCAGTTCAATACAGTGGAATACACAATTGAACCATGTCATGAGTCAATGCATAACATGATATAAACAGGTACCCTGTAAGGGTCCATGTCATAAGATACATAAATGGAAAAGAATTTAGTGATTACATAGTATATACAATATAAGTAGATAAGTTAAAAGTACAATTAGTATAATCAAACACATCATAGAAAAGATCTATAAGTTTAGGTATTCTTCAATACTGTAAAAAGCTTTGGTTATTAAATAATTTTTTATCCTAATTTTAAAGGTATTATAATTTTCATATGATTTTAGATGTTCAGGCAAAGCATTATAAAACTTTGCTCCCATATAACTAGGGACCCTCTGATAAATGTAATCTAGTTCTGGGGAGATTTAGTAATTGATTATTCCTGGTCTTATATGTGTGAACATCAGACACATTTTTCATTGGGAATTTAAATTGAATTAAATATAAAATGGTTCTTGGGTGCAAGAAGCTTGGTAATGTAAGGATTTTCAGGAGAGTAAAAGTGCTTTTACATCATTCATTGTACCTTAGACCACCTAAATAAATTACATGGTTTGTTCTTAGTGTACTGTACTAAAATCATTGCAGTGCAGTCACTGGTTTGGGAATTGCTATTTTCTAGCTACTAAAGTTTGAGATGAATGAAGTTTACGGAGAATGACTTGTTTTATTTACTCGAGGTACCCTGTGCCATACCATGTATCATCCTCTTGGTAGTTTTCCCAAGGATCTCTTTCTTTTATTCACGACACATTCTTTTACAGAAAACTTCTCTCACAATTTTATATTATAATCTTTGAAGCATTTAACAGGTGTTTCACTACATACTGATGAACTGGGCCTGAGTTTTTTTGCCTGTAACCTAATAGTCACATGTTCAGCATAGTGCTTGTGTTTCTTGGAATATTTAGTATCATAAAGCTCATGTTTCATAGAAACATTTCATCTTTGAGTCAAAGTTTTTAGAATTAATGCACCTGAGTATTCACGTTTGCTAAAAATAAAGTTGGCACTTTAATGTTACAAAAAGCTACCATATTTTCGATAGTGCTACAAATAGAAACAATGTAATTTTCTCTTAGAAATACGGCAAATCACAGACTTCTACATAAAAAATTACTGTGCTTTATTTGATCTTGAAGAATGCATATCAAATTAACATTTTAAACACATGCAGACAGTTTAAAAAATAAATAAATAATTTACTTTCCATGCAACTTTTCAACTTACATATATACACAGGGTTGAAGTGAAATAATCTGCCAGATTGAAGGAGGTGAGAGAATGGATATATGTACACACCCTGAGACAAAAAAAAAAATGAGCAGACTCTGGAAGCGTATATTTGTCAAAGTCCAATCACTCAGCCATTCACTCACATTGAATAGTTGAGACTCAATATGAGAAATGACAACAGAACGATGCTAAAGACACACATTCTGTGACACCATTGTAAACCAGCTGCGGAAACAACATGGACTTAGACAAATATATGCTTCCAGAGTCTGCTCATTTTTTTGTCTTAGGGTGTGTGTGTATATATAAATAAGGGTGGTCCTTATGTGGAGATTACATAAAAGTGTCAGATGTTCTGAATGTTCACCCTCCTATTTTTTTACTTTTGGCATGTTTTGATAATGTGTGAAATTTCATTAAAATTAATTAATATTAACACACTTAAATATCTAAATAAACTTTAGTACTGAATGATTGTTTTTGTATTTTTTCTACTCTATAAACAATTGAAACCAATATATACATGCTTTGGAAATATGCTTAATATACAGAGCTTTCGAATTGGTTCTTCACCGCCGCATGGTATTGCCTGTGCAAGTTTGAAGCTGCCGCAGCCGGGTTTGCCGCTACTAACAAGCCACACATAAAACATGTATAAAAATCTTACCGTATAGAAAATGCTGCAAATGTCGTGAACGATGGTTTAATCGATCCACAGCTTCTGTTCTTTTCAGATGAGGCGTGGTTTCATCTAAATAGTCGCTTGAACACTCATAACAGTCGGTATTGGGCATCTCAAAGTTCACATCGCATTCAAGAAATCCCTCATTATGATCAGAGATTTGGAGTTTGGTGTGCTGTTAGCGCGACACATAATTGGTCCAATATTTTACGACCAGACTCTAAATAAAGAGAGATACCAAAATGACATTTTGACCCTATTTTTTCAGTCACAATCTGTACTTGCAGTAGTAGAATCTTGTTGAAACCACCCATATGATTTCTCTTCTTCTGTCAGTTTACGAAAAAATGGGGTCAAAATGTCATTTCGGTACCTCTATTTACAGTCTGGTTGTAAAATATTGGATCAATTATGCGTCTAGTGCTAACTGCACACCAAACTCCAAATCTCTGATCATAATGAGCGGTTTCTTGAACGCGATGTGAATTTTGAGATGCCCAATACTGACTGTTATGAGTGTTCACGCGACCATTTTGATGAAACCACACCTCATCTGAAAAGAACAGAAGCTGTGGATCAATTAAAACATCGTTCACGAAATTTCCAGCATTTTCTATAAGGTAAGATTTTTATACATGGTTTAAGTGCGGCTTGTTAGTAGCGGCAAACCCGGCTGCAGCAGCTTCAAACTCGCACAGGCAAAAGGCCGTGCGGCGGTGAAGAACCAATTCGAAAGCCTTGTATTTAAATGGAATAAATTTAAATATTAATATGTAATAGAACATGCAACATCCGAGAATGCAGCAAAAATCAATACTGGTTTTAACACAAGTTTCTTTCTAGTGCATAATTTTACAATCAGAGTATTGACTCCGGTGATCTTGCACATATCCAAAATTAATTGCCATTATTCTTCATGGTCCATTAATAGTTCATTTAGTCCATTGAATTGTTACTTTCTACTAGAATCTTACCCCCTTAAGCTTTTTCATATTCTCTTTATAAATGGAACAAAAAACATTCCAGCAAAGTAACAGCTCTATTGAGCTGACCTTTCTCTAGCTGTACTATTCCACTTCCTTTCTTTCTGGCTTCACCGAGACCCAATATTTCTTCTATTAATTCTACTTCTAATATTAGTCTATAAGTTTCTTTGTGTAGTGAGGGGAGGAATACTAGCTTTCTCCCAAAATATTACAAATTCACACACAACTAAATTAGCACTTTTCCTTTATTTCACGAATGTTATAAAACAAGAGTGATAACTGGCTTCGGACATGCATTTGTGATAGGTGCAGTGCTAGTATACTGACCGGTACGTAGTTTACATGCAAGCGCTTAGGGTGAACAGGCAGGCAGTACTTGGAGAGGAGTTAACCATTTTCCAGCCAAAGTGCAACAAAACAGTAACCATGTCCGAAGCCTACTGATAACCTGTTGATTAGATGGTAGTTTATGTCCACTGTTGTGGTGCGTACCAAACTGACTAAATAAATGTATCAGTACTTATTAAAATACCGGCCATGATGTAAATAAACATCACAGTGAGGCTGAACTGAAGGTGCACAGTATGGCAGCATTCAAGCGCACACATATGCAAAAAGGTCAACATGAGGCAACTCCTTGGTTACTGCGGCACGGGTTCCTCTTCATCAATTTCAACAAATTAGATATTAAAATTCTTCTTAAAACAAAAGGAAAAAAATTACGGGGTATGCATGGAGAAATATGAAATTCCAAAAATAAGAACCACCCTAATGCGTGCACGCACACACACACACACACACACACACACACACACACTTTTATTAAGAAAATTACACATTTCAAGATGGAATACAAATCTGAAAAAGAAAAGAACATTTCTTTTGTGTTCTAACTCCCCTTAAATCAATTTTCTATATTTTTAGTATAAAAATTGTTGCAGTTGTATTTTGTGCATTATACCACAGTCATATTGAAAGTTGTGAGCAACAATTTTTAAAAACTTAATCATTAATTTTTAGGCAAACCAAGTATATCACCCTACTCTACATAGTATATACTTCTCTGTTACTTTTCAACATAGTCTCCATTTCTTTGCACACATTTTTCCTATCATTCTGTAAGATTAAAAATACTTGTACGATAGATCTCCATCCCAGTTACCGGAGGACACTGGTGCACTGCTTTCGAAATATTTTCTATCATCTTGTAGTGTTGGCTTCGTATCTGTTCCATAACAACTGAAAAAATGGTAGTTGGAGAATGCCAATCCGGGATTGCAGGGAGGATATAAAAAGGTTTCCCACCCAATTGTTCTGATCTTACTCCACAGTGGCACAAACAGTGTATGTGCATTATCTTGTAAGATGAGCTTTTTAGGGCATTTATTGCACAATGCACATTGGAGCTTCAAAAATGTGTGGACATAGTGGGCAACATTTATGGTTTGTCCAGATTTAAGAAAATCAACCAGAATGCAACCTTGTGCACCCCAGAACATGCTACCCTTATCTTTCCCTTAATTACATATCAGTTTCTTCCTTTTCTCAGTTTTAGATTGCACTTCCATTCTGTTCCCCACCTTGCTTGGTGATTCGTAATTGCCAACCTTTTTGTCCACTATGGGGAATGAAGTGTATTTCTTCATGTCAAGTTGGCATGGTTTAGTGAGATTGCACATCCCAGGCCATCTACAACAACATTACCAAGTGTTTTATCCGACTATCTCTGTTGTCACCAATGCGGACATCTCCATAGGCAAGTTGAAGTCTGAAGTGAATTTCAGCAACAAATTTTTCCTCTTTAATAAGGAATTAAATGACAGCTATCATTACTGTCAAAACAAAACATTGGTGTCCTGCATTTTGGAAATACTGTCTGTGGTCATGTGTTTCAAAATATGGCAACACATGTTCCGAAGTCTGTAGATTACAATCTTAGTCATTTTTGTTAAATTGTTGGACTTCGAAATTTTAGCAATGGGTTGCTAATGATTTTCATTGTTACCCTTGTAATATAATAATCATCATAGTATTATATTATATATAATTATAGATAAAATAAAACCTTTATAGATAAAATATAAATTTATAACAGAACAATACAGTGGGAAAAAGGACATTTGCTATACAAATACAATGTTCTGTTTTTTATTTCTGATTTTTTAAATCTCAGTTATTAATGGTTACAGCATTCTGTGTCTTATTTATAATTGCCATTACAATATGTCACTTAATTTTTCCAAATTTTCTGGTGTTAAACTGCATCTTCTATCTGATAGAGCCATTTAATAAGCTGGAAAGGACTGTTCAACAGAAACCAAAGTGATTGGGACATATTTGAATTTTGCTAAATTTGACATGTTAATTTGTGTTCGCAGACCATCCTCACTATTCAGCACATCGCACACATTTTTCAAAACAGAAAACCCAGCATTCTTTCTCATCAATGCGCTCCACTCATTTGTAACTTTGTCACTAATGATGCCAGTTTGCTTGGAAAGGGACTCTCCTGTTGCTTAAAATGTTGTAATGTAAGGAGGCAAGAAAGAAAAATTGGACTGTATATAAACAATGTCTTTCTTTAGTGTGCTATCCTGCAATAGTTCTTTTACACATGCTCATTCATACACACAAGGATGGCTAACACTACGTTGGCACTGTAGAAGGTTCACAGCAAGGAAAACTTCTTAACAGGGTTGTTACGAACTCCTTTTGTGTTACAAAGTGCTGCTTTTATTATGATTTTCCTTTTAAGTTGAAACAAGAAACTAGAAAGAGATAGTGTTATATTCCACAGGAAATTGGTAATCTACCTAATCTCTATCATATTTCACAGTAAAAGGTGCAGTGAAGGCTGACTGTGACAGTGTTTCTAAAGACTTGGACCGTCATTAGCACAACCCCCTTATAGTGGTAGTAGAAAAATTGTCATTTTCAAGCTAAAGCTCGTTATGGATACCTTATTGTATGGTTTATACAAATTCATAAGCTGTTGACCCAGATATTTCATACATGCTTGATGCTCAAGGTCAGCCCATTAATCTCTTTTAAACCCTGTTTTGAATTCACCCATTGTATGCTAGAATGCTGCACTTCCTTGTGGTCAGAAACTTGTTGACCCAACTCTCAGTTTTTAGACAGGCAATTTTATAATACCCTTACTATGCCAAATTACTGGCTCGTTCTCCAAGTATGTCCAGGTATTTATTTAGGGATGTACAGAGCTTCAAACTCCGACTCAAATCTAAATTGGCAATATATAGCGATTTTATAATTTAGGTTTGTTATAATTAGGTATTTTTAGGCTTAAAAACCATGAAATAGGCACATTGTGGTAAAATGGGCACTTTTAGGTACAATAAAACTTTCTCAGAGAGTGTAATTTTGCATGAAACATGAACAATGGGTTTTGATTATTTCTTCAGGAAAAAATAGGCATAAAACCTAAAATGCGAGGTATAGTCATCTCATAGCAACCACTCTGTTGTTTAAGCCTTTTGTATTCCACTATTCACATTGTACCTACAAGAAAATATGAAATAAAAGTATTTCAAAAATGTTCATATCATTCAACATGAAGTACATAGAAGATAAGCATTTGTAAGAACAGCTTGTTCAAAAGTGAGTGGAGAAAGTCATGTGAGTGCAAAGATACATTTTTTTTTTCGCTTGGTACACATTTTGTACAGAAAATGGCAAAAAATTTGCAAAGAATACTCTCAAAGTATACCTCACCTCTTTCATTGCACATTTAACAGTATCTATAGCAACTTAAACATAAAACATTGTTTGCTTAGACATTTAAATGGTCAATCAATGCAACTTAAGATTGTAGGGAAAAGTTATTGGGCTGTAGGTCAATGTATTTTAAGGAAAACAAAAGCCTGAAATTAGTTTTGCCAAATCTAAAAGTGAAATTTATTTTTGTCCTTTATTTCATTTTCCTCAATTCTTTGCCATATTACACTACACGTTAAGCACAAAATACTACTGTTAAAGTAGAATGATTATCATATGTGATCTGATAGCTATTATCATCAGTTAACTATATCTGTTGGAAAACTTAATTAAAACTCTCATGGCTTTCATTCCCTACATGTGTCTTCTCTGCACATTTCCTCTCCACATTTCAGCAGCGAAAAAAATGAGAGCATGAGCTTTACAAGGAGCATGTACAAGATAATTTTGCAAAATGTAATACACTATTATAAAAAATATGACCAATCAAATTTACTAATAGTGTACAAGAGCTGTGCTGTAATCATATTAACTTTGTTACTGTCACCATTTGGGATAGTCTTAATTTGTTTCTGCACCTGGAAAAGTGTATGCTGTATTATAAAGGATCAACGGATTACACATAAAAAACAGGATTCTGTACGTCTGTGTGACCTTGAAGTAAACTGAAGTAAACCATTTAATTTCAGTGGTAGCACCCATATGCAGATTTGGAATAGATAAAACTTGACTGCTGTTTTTGTAAAGAGGAATTGGAGTTAGAAATATGACAATATCAGAACATGTCTTTATAAGAACTGAGCACTAAGCAGTGAAACAATATGTTGCGTGATAACTTCTTTCACACTATCTGTATGTAGGACATTAGAAAGAGCAACCAGACAAACTGGAAGACTTATTCTTTCCCTGATTACCCTCCCCTATGTAGAACTTACACCCCCTAGGACTTACAAGCCAGCCTAGAGTCAGATGCCTGTCGGGGAGCAGAGGGAACTCTGGATCAGACAGAGTGAAGACCTGGAAGCAGGTGGTCAGCCAAGCACCAGGTGTGATAGTGAGAAAGAGGAAGATATGAAATGCAGGCAAAATGGATGATTGGAAGGGTGATAATGGAGCAATTGGTGGAATGAATGACAGGGGAAACTGGAGAACCCAGAGAAAAACGTCCAGATGCCACTTCGTCCACCACGATTATCACATGCGGGTCTTGTCTAGGTGGTAGGCAAGTGGTCTAACCACTCAGCCACGGCGCCGCCATTATACTTCCAGACTCAGGGAAGGATGAGGAATAATCCTGGCTGGAGAAAAATTCCTACCCTCCTGCCAGGAATCGAACCCGGGACCCCTTGCACAGCAGGCAGGTGCTCTACCAACTGCGCTATGGAGCCAGCCCAACTGGAAGAACTTGTGATTCAAATCCTGGCTATAACATTGAATTTTTCTGTCTTCGACCATTCCAACATGTTGCATATTGAATGCATTCTGAATGCAAGTACATATTTCCTTTATACATTCTCATGCTGCATTGCATAATTAGTGCAGATAACACAATTGTGCTTTGAAATGGTTTATCATCAAGAATTAATGGTCCTAAGGTTCATGTCAAACTTACTGTATACGACCTTCAGAGGTTCCACAGCTTTATTGAATCATAGGTCTGCAGTGTTGCCTAGTCAGAAAT
Source organism: Tenodera sinensis (assembly GCA_030765045.1). Taxonomy (NCBI): domain Eukaryota; kingdom Metazoa; phylum Arthropoda; class Insecta; order Mantodea; family Mantidae; genus Tenodera; species Tenodera sinensis. The sequence continues at coordinate 138,608,010 of CM060963.1, forward strand.
AGCTTCGTCTCACTTAGTAATTACTAGAATATTGCTTGCGCATTAATAGTTTATTATAAGCTTAAAACTTATTCAGAAATAAACTAGTCATGTAAGCATGTACGAAAAAAGAGTGTAATTTTAGCTTCAGCCATTCAATATTTATACACACTTATACATATGTGTGTATTTATGTGTATTTTGTCAGAACTGAAACAGATCTTGAGCGTTAACGAAGGTGTGAATAACCTTTCTCCTAATACACCCCTAATTCTTTGACCAGGGTACAGAACAGGTAGATAATATGCAGTTCTATGAATTTGTGAAAGCTTGTAACATATCGTATAGTAAAAGCAAGCAAATGTGTTAGTGATAGAAAAGCAAAAAAAGGTGTTTTGTGTAGTAAAGCACAAGTTGTTTCTAGGGTGTATAAGTTTTTTAAAAGGTACAAAGTTGATTATAAAAAGTGCCAAGAGTTAACTGCAGCAGCATGTGGAAAAAATCACTCTTATTTCTATTGCAATTTATTTAATTTAACTGGTTAGCCAAATTTTACATAAGTTTTGATCTACAGTTCCACTTAATAGTTCTCTGTAAAATGAACAGTGAAACGCTATTCTTACGATGTGTGCATGCTACTATGTCTCCGTCTTTCACGCAAAAGCAGACAATATGGCTACATTGTAGCACACTCCTCTTGGCCACTTTCATGTGCAGGAGATTTGACATAAATAATAAATGAATGAGAAGTCACATTTATCTCTTATAGAATAAAAATTTGTGCAGAAAAAAGTATGTGTTAATCTAATTCTGTCAGCTAACTTTGTAGGGATAAACTCCCTTACTGTGAAAGAACTTGCAGAAGCAATTCTGGTGTATACAACACTTTTAAAGTAGAATCAGAACTGAAAAATTCAATGCTATAGCCAGGGTTTGAACCACAAATCTTCAGCTCTATGTATGGCTACTCTGATCACCAAGGTAATGTGGCAACATGCTGGTACAACAATAAATTCCCCAACTGACCTGCATTTTCATGATAGGCCATAAGGAAATCTAAAATTGAAGGTGACATATCCCAATGGCTGCTTTCAATTCCTAAGTACTTTAGTCCTAGGCTTTAATGCTTTTATCTTATTGTAATGGAAAACTTCAAGCCTGGCACATCAGTATTTAGGGATTGTAAAGTCGCCATTTGGGTATGTGATCTCAAATTTGAGATTTCCATGTGATCTACCAGTAAAATGTGAGTAGCTGGGGAATTTAATGTTGTACTGGCCTTTTGCCATGGTAGCTCGGTAGCTAGAGCAACTGTGCATAGAGCGGAAGATGTGTGGTTCAAATTCTGCATATGGCATTGAATCTTTCAGTTGTGATTCTACCTTTCAAAAGTTTGCCTACACACTGTTTGTGTGTGTTGGTGCAATCATTATTCATTGGCCTGTTACACATTCTTTTATTCATCAACTATGAATAATACATATATTCAACACTAACACTCCACTTTACACCATGAAACACACTTTGGCACAGTTGTATGCAGTTATAGCTAGCAATGTGAGTAATTTCACACAGGCATCACACGTCACACCTGGTACATCATGGGAGTGTTTTACACAGCTGTTGTTATAAGCTGCAAAGTGTAGCCAAGATTTTGAGGGCCCTAAGCAGCAAAACATAGCATAGGGATATTTTTTATAAGAAGAGAGCTGGAGCCATTGCAACTGATAGGCGGCAACTATGAAACACCTATGCATAGCCAAAATATCAGTTTAGCCAAAAACCCAGTAATCACCAAACTAGCAGATCTCATTTAGCAACCTTTTACTATTCTTGTTGTCAACCAATCATTTTCTTCCCTCTCAAAATGCAGCTAGATTCTGCTATATAAATAAGCTCACTTTAAAGGGATGGTGGGGGCTCTGAGTTACACATCTACTTAAACCATTCCTGAATTACTCTGGTTTGTTGAGCTACCATGGACTATTGTATTACTTTCTCTACTACATATAGTAAGGTAGAAGTAATTATTATTTATTTATGCCAACAAACTTTGTCCACACACAGCTTCTGTGTTTAAAAACACCAACAGTAAGTTTGTTGGCATAAATAAATAATAATTACCATCTGAAGGTTATTTAATCCTGGGATATAAAGTACTTACAATAGTAAGTCACCATTGGGATAATTTGTCTCTGATGTGAGACTGCCTTTGTGGTTTACCAGGAGAAATACGAACTGGTTTGAAAATTTAATGCCATTCTGGCAGTTTGTCACAATAGCTCAATGGTTAGAGCAGCCGCCTGGTAAGCGGAAAGTCTGTGGTTCAAATCCCAGTTGTGGCATTGAATTTTTAAGTTCCAGTTCTATCTCTCAAAGGTAGAAGTATTTTATTCCACCCAAAAATTCCATGTCGAGATTTCACCAGAAATATATATTTTGATGCCTCCTGATTAAAAAAAGAAAGCATTTTTAGAAAAAGGTTGTGTGTGTGTGTGTGCGCGTGTGCGTGCATGCCTGCGAACAAAAGTTGGTATTTAAGTTAGTCTTTCAAGGATACAACACGAAGATTTTGGAGAAAATTCCTCCACCCTAAACTACCCTTTCCATGGAAAGTTTTTCAAAAATTTTGGTTTTCTTGAAAATGACTAATGGTTGTAATTAAAGTGCCATATGTTTGAGATATTTTTAAGGCAAATGAAATGCATATCTTGAATTTTCTGGCTATAGCTTCTGAAGTCCTATTTACTCTGGATGACTTTTGCATAACTGGTAAACTGTAAGAGTTAGACCAAATCTTACTGTACTAAAAATGTAGATCTTGCTAAAACACACAATTGGTCAAAATAAATTTTTTTGTAGAGTGAACCATTTTGGATATATTCCTCGTTATTTCTGTAAGTTTTGCAGAACTTATACTTCTGTCAAATGGAACATCACTATTAATTTTTACTTTCTCTACTACATATAGTAAAGTAGAAGAAGTGTAGTATTCCACCCAAAAATTTTATGTCAATATTTCACCGGAAATATGTTTTGAGGCCCCCTGAATCCAAAAAAAAAGCATTTTTAGAAAAAGGTCTGTTTGTCTGTCAGTCTCTGGACATCATAACTCAAAAGCAAAAAGTTGGTTAAAAACCTAAGTTGGTATTTAAGTTTATCGTCTTTCAAAGATGGCACACAAGAAAATTGCTCCATCCTAAACTACCCTTTCCATGGAAAATTTTTTGAAAATTTTGATTTTCTTGAAAATGGTTCAAAGGGTTTTGATTAAAATGCAGTGTTTGAGATATATTTATGACAAATGAAATGTATATCTTGAATTTTCTGGCTATAGCCCCTGTAGTCATATTTACTTTGGATGACTTTTGTATAACTGGTAACCATAAGAGATTGACCAAATCTTACTATACAAAAATGTAGATCTTGCTAAAATACACAATTTGTCGGAAAACTTAACACTTTGGTGAAATGGAACATCATTGTTCATTTTTTTATGTTAATCAGGCAAAGAGAACGGAATCTCAAAGCTTTAAAAGATCTGACCATCGTTCAGAGCTTACTTTATTCCCATATTCCCCTTGCACCTACTAGAAAATAAACAATAAGATAATTATTATTTATTTATGCCAACAAACTTACTGTTGGTGTTTTTAAACACACAAGCCGTGTGTGGGCAAAGTTTGAGAGGTGGAACTGGAACTTAAAAATTCAATGCCACAACTGGCAGTTTGTCACAATAGCTCAGTGGTAGAGCAGCCCCCGGTAAGCGGAAGGTCTGTGGTTCAAATCCCAGTTGTGGCATTGAATTTTTAAGTTCCAGTTCTACCTCTCAAAATAAGATAATTATTTTGCACAAATGTTTATCTCGACTAACCCAAAGAAGATATAGGAATAAGAGTTTGTCAGAATGGTTAGTGAAATAGTAGAGAAAGTCATGATAGTGCATCATATCAGATTTTTTATATATTAAATTTCTTTCAGATATTGGAGTGGAATGTTTTGTAGAAATTTTAAGTTAATGAGTGTCAATTTTTCGTTTCTTTACTATGTATAGTAAGTAGAGGAAGTATTGTATTCCACCCACAAATTTGATGCCAAGATTTCACCAGAAATATGTTTTGAGGCTCCCTGAATAAAAAAAAGTGCATTTTTAGAAAAAGTTCTGATGGGTGCATGCATAACTCAAAAACGAAAAGTTGGTTAAAAACCAAAGTTGGTATTAAGTTTAATATCTTTCAAGGATGTGACTTAAAGATTTTGAAGAAAATCCCTCCATCTTAAAACTACCCTTTACATGGAAAATTTTGATTTTCTTGAAAATTGCTCTAATGATTTTGATTAAAATGCTATATGTTTGAGATATTTTTATGGCAAATAAAATGTATATTTTGAATTTTTTGGCTAAAGCCAATGTAGTCCTATTTATTCGTGATTAACTTTTGCATAACTGGTAAACTGAAAGAGATAGTCCAAATCTTACTGTACAAAAAATGTAGGACTCATTAAAACACACAACTTATATCCAAATAATTTATTTTTTGCAGTGTGAACCATTTCGGAGATATTCTGTGTTATTTGTCTGAGCTCGCAGTTCTTATACTTTTCTCAAATGGGAGGTTGTAATTTACTTTTTTATATCTCAGTTGTGCAAAGAGAATGGAATTTCAAAGCCTTCATACCAACCAGTTTTAAAAGATTTGACTATCGTTCAAAGGCTACTGTAGGCCATGACAAGGCATTTGATTTTCAGGATACTGCTCTAAGGAATTGGTAATTATACTTATTACTTTGTGTCATATGTACATATTTCTTTTTCACGTAAGTTTAGAAGATGCATAGTAATTTATGGAAATATCAGTAAGAAAATTTTTATATCCGGAATAATTAATTACAATTTATATATATACATTGTGATGGTTTCGAAATGGTGATATTTATGTTGGCAACACATTTTCTAATCTTATGTTTATGAAAAATGGACGTAATTGTCATTGACAGGCAACAAAATGTATTAATTTGTGACCTTACAATCTGATTTGGAAAAAAATATAGATCAAATTACGGAGTTTGAATAGGGGGAAAAAACTAAATTTTGAGCCTTGCATTCCATATTTAAGAGACGAAAACAAAATTTCAAATTGGGAAGTGATAAGTCTACTTTTTGGTGCTTGTGGAGTGATTACTGAACTTACTGTTAATTTATTCCGATGTTTTGAATTGCAGTTAGGTGTTTTAGAAGATATTGGTTTACAAATTATCCATGGTTCATGTGAAATTAAACTAATGCTCAAACTTGAGTATACATTTCTCTGTAATTTGTGTACTACACTAAAATAAATAGTTCTAAAATTGCTAACTGACCTATATTTACATTATATCCTTTATTGTTCATATTTAAAATTGTCTTTCTGCAGATCTATTGGCAGGCATGTCTTTATGACAATCCTAAAATAGGACGGCTATCCAACTACTGGAATTTTTCCCATATTCTATCCAACTACTGGACTTTTTCCCATATTCCCCTTGCACTTGCAAGAATTTTAGCAATAATTTCTGCAAATGTTTATTTTGACTGACATGAAGAAGATAGAGGAATAGGTGATTGTAGGAAGTTAGTGCGTGAGTGGAACACGTCAGATTTTTTCTTTGTTTACTACACATGTACATTGAGTAGAAGCACTGTATCCCATCCAAATATTCATCTTGAGATTTCACAGAAAGTACGTTTTTTGGGTTCTGTTAACATGTTTTTAGAAAGATATGTTGCTGTGAACATCATAACTCAAAACATGAAAACTCCCACGTTTGCTTTAGGAAAAAAAACTATGGCTGTGAACAAGAGAAAGCTGATAACTATCTTTTAAAGAGACATCAAAATACTTTAGAAAATCCTTCTCCCTTCCAGTCCCAAACTAATCTTTTCATGGAAATTGTTTCAATTTTTATTTGACTCATTTTGATATTGTCACCGCGCCCGCCGCATCTAATTGCCGACAACCGTAGTGTCACGCATCGCATTATTGTCGGCACTACCGCAAAGGAGCCGAAGGAAAGAGACAGAGCATGGCCGCATTGTTGGGGCGCTTGCCGAAAGAGAGAAAAGGATAGAGGCTACTGGAATCTTCTACTTTGTATTTCACCGCAAAATAACTGAGCTTTCCCGAACTTTCCAATATAGTGCCTGGGAGATATAAATAGCGGTAAAGTGCGACAGCAGGCAGTCAGACGTATGTGAAGGGGAGTAGTCGTGCCGACGGAGAGGACAAGACGTATGTGAAGGTCGAGGAGTCGTGCCGACGGAGAACAGTTCTTTGTGTTACGAGTTCGGAGCCGTGCTGTTGGAGAATCGGAAAAGACTTTCTTGTTGTTGCAACGAGTGTACAAAGTTACTGTTTACGGAAATAAAAGTGTTTCTTTATCTCGACTACATCTGTCTACTTTACTTCACACCCACCAAAAAAAGTTACACTGGTGTCAGAAGTGGGATTCGTCGAATTGCTTCTAGTTTCGTTACATCGTCGTTAGAAGTTGCAACGTTAGAACCAAGATGGAGGGAGATTCGGAAACCAGGATGATGGCAATGATGAAAGAATTATTCGCCGAAATGAAGACAGAAATGTCCAAGATGAAGACGGCAAACAACAACCTCGCTGCCAAAATGAAGACGAGAAACGACAACCTCGCTGCCGAGCTGAAAGAGATGAAGACGGAGCTATTGGCGAAAATTGACGGCGAACTGACTGGCGTGACGAAAGACGTGGAAGAACTCGGCGAAAAGGTGGAAGACCTCTGCCAGCATGCGGACGTCTTGGAGGACGACGGAGAACGTCTTGGCGCCCTGGTAGTAAGAGTTGACGAGAGCGTCAAAGTACTGGATGCCAGGGGCAGACGGAATAGCGCGGAGCCGGAGAGGGAGCACCTAGTGGCCGAGGCGACAGTTGCGCCCGTTTCGGATGATATGAGGGAAGACGTGGAACAACTCGGCGAACTGATTGGCGTGACGGAAGACGTGGAACAACTCGGCGAACTGATTGGCGTGAGGGAAGACGTGGAACAACTCGGCGAACTGATTGGCGTGACGGAAGACGTGGAACAACTCGGCGAATTGATTGGCGTGACGGAAGACGTGGAACAACTCGGCGAACTGATTAGCATGACGGAAGACGTGGAACAACTCGGCGAACTGATTGGCGTGACGGAAGACGTGGAAGAACTCGGCGAAAAGGTGGAAGACCTCTGCCAGCATGTGGACGTCGTGGAGGACGACGGGGAACGTCTTGGCGCCCTGGTAGTAAGAGTTGACGAGAGCGTCAAAGTACTGGATGCCAGGGGCAGACGGAATAGCGCGGACCCGGGGAGGGAGCACCTAGTGGCCGAGGCGACAGTTGCGCCCGTTTCAGATAACGAAAGTGTACGTCTCGGGGAAGACAAAGGGGCAGTTCAGGGACGTCGTCGAGGATCCTCTGGAGGAGTGTGTCGGGTACGTAACCAACCAGGATATGACGTGGAGGACGATCGGCAGGGAAGCGCACAAGCAAACGAGCAACACGCGAGAACCGACTTGCCGTGTGACATGGGGGGACCGTCGGAGCCATCTAATCACCTGACGCATAGTGCCGTGAACGGAAAAATGGTGGACATCATCTTGGACGGCAGGATGCAGGAGAGGCCGTGCCGAGCACGAGTGAACACGAGTGCAGCGGTGGACGCGACTCGCGCGGATGTGGCGGGGTTTGTTGCAGGACCCATCGGAAGCAAGGTGGCTGCGAAGGTGCGCCAGAGAGGTCGGCGGACATGGTACCCAGTGAGCCGTTTCCGAGTGCGCAGGATGGCCCGTCAACACACCAGGAAGAAGGGCAACTGGACGAGGGACCGTCAAGACCGGCGGTACTGTTGCAGAATTTCGAAGCAGGATGGCATACATCGTCCTACCCGGACCAAGGGACACTATCCAACAGCGATACCTAGGATCGTGCCTCCTGGAGAAGAGGTTCGATGGGTTAGTCCACCGGGGCGCAAGGGAGATGCCGCAGTGATAGTGCTGGTCGGGACGACCAGCTCTGAGGAGGGAGCAGTGTCACCGCGCCCGCCGCATCTAATTGCCGACAACCGTAGTGTCACGCATCGCATTATTGTCGGCACTACCGCAAAGGAGCCGAAGGAAAGAGACAGAGCATGGCCGCATTGTTGGGGCGCTTGCCGAAAGAGAGAAAAGGATAGAGGCTACTGGAATCTTCTACTTTGTATTTCACCGCAAAATAACTGAGCTTTCCCGAACTTTCCAATATAGTGCCTGGGAGATATAAATAGCGGTAAAGTGCGACAGCAGGCAGTCAGACGTATGTGAAGGGGAGTAGTCGTGCCGACGGAGAGGACAAGACGTATGTGAAGGTCGAGGAGTCGTGCCGACGGAGAACAGTTCTTTGTGTTACGAGTTCGGAGCCGTGCTGTTGGAGAATCGGAAAAGACTTTCTTGTTGTTGCAACGAGTGTACAAAGTTACTGTTTACGGAAATAAAAGTGTTTCTTTATCTCGACTACATCTGTCTACTTTACTTCACACCCACACCAAAAGTTACAATATTAAGTATATTTACATGACAAATGGGATGCATATTTGCAATTTTCTTGGAATAGCCTATGAAACCTTTTCGTTCTGAAAGGTTATTTGACAGGTAAACTGTAAAGACAAAAATGTATACTACACAAATAAAGTAAACCTCTTTAAACCAAGCAATTTATTTAAAATAACTTTTTTTGGATATTAGCAATTTCCAAGATATTTATTATTGGTTTGAATTTTTCAGCACGTTTTTTTCTCAAAATGGTGTCACTATTGAACAGTGGAAACAACTTTGAATATTAAGCTGGAGTATTTCACCTGGCTTTTAAATATGTGGTTGTTGACTTTTCCTCTTATATCTACAATGAAATGTGTAATGGAATGTTTCTGCAGAGGTTTCTTTCTGTTAACATGAAGTAGATAGAAAAATAAGTTTTGCAAGAAGTTACATAAATGTAAATGATAGTGGGTAGAAAAAGTTATGTAAATGTAACCCTTGTGTAGTTTCTTAGCAAAAAATGTTATGATTTTAAGCTATACAATAATGTATTCATTTTTTAAGAGTTAACTTATTCCTTTTTATCTTGAGAGGCCTCTCAAATCAGCACAAATAAGAATAATTTTATCAGTCAGTTGAAGTACTATAGTAAGCAGGACTCCAGACATTGAGATCTTTTCATTTTATGCAGTTGGTTGACGAAATTCATTATTTTTAAAAAAAACTGCCTTAATTTGATAATTTTTTTAACACCTACTTAATTGCAGCTCTTTTGTTCATATTTTTGTAGATTAGATTAGATTGCATTCAGCAATTTCGCAGGTAGCAATGTGAACATTGAACATGTCAACGGAAATGTACAATATAGCATGAAAACACATACCAGCACAAAAAACAAAGCAAACACAATCAAATCTTCCCTGTAGTTTTAAAATTAACAGAATGTATATTTACAAATACAAATTAAATTTTGTTTTAAACTTTTACTGGGCTTTTCCTGCCACATCCATTATTTAGTTAATAATTACCTTTCGTCAGTTCTTCAATACATGTAGATTTAAGTAGCTGTTGAGCTGGCATCAAATTAATTAACAATGATTTGTCATTAAAACAGCTAGGAACTACTTACAAAGCCTCATAAGCATTTAACAGGATAATGTATAAACTTAGGCTTTCACGACCGGTGTCTTGACTATTATATATGTTTAGTTCTTCCGGGCTTATAGGCTGTGGTCTAGAAGACATTGTAGACACCAATGTTTTAACTACTATGCCTGACTACAAAGGGAAGTAATAGAAATTTATAAACACAGACAACTTTAATTGCAAGAAAGAAATACTTTGTGTACAGAAAGCATGGTTACCAGTCTTAGATAAACTTTCAGACACACACAACAGTTGTAATAAAACCCCGCTTACAACCAGCCTGCCAACTGATACGAGCCAATCACTACTGTAGCGAGTGCAACAATGCTCTGCCCACCCCCACCATATAAAAAACCCTAACAGACATTAACGGTCTTTGCTTCCACGTCTCTCTCTCTCTCTCTGCTTTCAATTCAAACTCTGACCTGTGCAGATAGTGGATCATGTTACCCTGATGATGCCAAGTGCAGTACTTGGCAAAACGTTGGTATCTGCAATGCCTTCTAGACCACGGCCTACAAGCCCGGAAGAACTAGACATATCTAATAGTCATTAAAAGGATAATTTGTCATTCAGTTTTCTGTTACTACCACCAGAATAGTTAGAAAAACTACTCCTGGTAAGCAAACTACTGCCATACTTAATCTGAGATATACCCTCTTCAGTTCTTCATTCACTCAAAAGTTGTGTGCTATGCATCTTTTCACCACCTAACATGGAATGATGGCATGATGACATAAAAAATGGTATCAATTTCAATGACATAAAATTGTGTGCCTTTCCCTCTTTTTTTTTACTCATTGATGTATAAAAGGCTAATGAAACAATGCCAAAGAAAGAGAAAGATCACATTTGTGTGTGCTGGTCAAAGGCACATTGATATTAAGGTAGATTTCTGCATGCTGTCGAGCAGCAAACCAGCTGCCAAATTCTTCTTACATCAACTTTGTATGAAACTGGAAACACTAGTATTTTTAGAGTGAAGAAAGGAGAATGCTTATGATATGAGAAAGCAAGAAGCCTTCTAGCCTATAATTTCTTGGCTATCTGTGTAGCCTAGTCCAGGTTATCCCTCTGCTATAGATAACAAATGAAGGCATTTGTTTAATGCTTAATTTGCCACATAATGCAAGTTTGTTGTCATATCACTTACATTGACATTAATTATTACATTGACAATTGCAGATAATGTCTGCATCTTACAAGAGCTCCAGAGAGCTTGGTTGGTTCTTCTTGCAGTCCTACAAAATAAACACCATAGTGCAAAAATATGTGCTTGAGCAATGTATAATTGAAGCACCTTGAACCTATTTAAATAATAACCTTCTTAGTACTATTAATTTTGGCATGCATTTATTTTAAAATATCAACATTTTCATCAAATGTCTATTTCCCTGGAATTGCACAAAATTGAGGCTATATTTTGTTACAGGAGTAGAAAACGGTTGTTGTTAATATAAAAGTATTGCAATCTTCAGTGCAAAAATATGGTAAAATTAAGGTAATGAAACACCTCTCTTCATAATCAGAGGGTTAGAATGTTACAAACCATAAACACATCTACAAAGCTCATGTTTTGGTGCCTAAGGTATTTTGAGTTTCGGGATGGGTATGTATCTCTCTCTCTCTGCCCTTTGTACTACATGATGATACAATAGCATGAGTATTGGCTGGAATGACATATTACTACATGCTGGTTTAAAATTGGACCATCAATTGTTTCTGCTAGTCACTTGCTGCATTAGTATAATTTGTGTAGCAGATCATTAATCACTGAAGGTTATTCATGACACCCTGCAAAATTAATTTCAAATTTAAGTGTATTTTATTAACAGAATGATGTATGATGTTAATTTTTGCTTAAAGCAGATTGTGCTGAGAAGGAAAGTTTTCAGCAATGTAGTTTTGTAATGGCAACACTTTGTATGCCGACTTACAATTGTGGATGTTGATATACTTGCTCACGTGAAAGTCTTCTGTAGCTGCAACAAAGGAATGTCATACATTGTGGTGAAACAAGTCTGGATGTGCTGTATAGCTTTTCTTCTGATTGCAGTAACTAATGCGTTTTTGTGTTCACTGAAAATCTTCTCTGTATTACAATGGCAATGTCGTTCCTGTCCTGTTGGTTACCTGTTGCTTCTCTTAACAATTTTGGTAGCCAATACATCCCTTGATTTCCCTCTTATCTTTGCTTCCTTCTCTCAAATTGCCTTAATTGTCCACTTCTCGTTGAGTTTCCCAACAAATTTCCCCACATTTTTACTTTCTTATCTCCTTTATTTGTTAAAATTCTCATGGTTATAATTTTTCTATTCATATTGTCCTATTTGCTATTTCATAGCTCCTCCCTCTATTCTCTTATTTCCTCACATTCTACTAAATATTCTAAACTCTCCCTTGTTCCACACATGTGCTTTTTTACTTCTCTCCCTTGTTATAGATGTCCTAATATCTTTCTCTGTCCCTTTCCATTTTTACTTTCTCTACTGGTAAGTAGGGGAAGTATTGTATTCCACCCAAAAATTCGATGCCGAGATTTCACCGGAAATACATGTTTTGAGGCCCCCTGAATCCAAAAAAAGCATTTTTAGAAAAAGGTCTGTGTGTGTGTGTCTCTGTCAGTCTGTGGACAGCATAGCTCAAAAACGAAAAGCCGGTTAAAAACCAAAGTTGGTATTTAAGTTTATTGTCATTCAAGGATGCGACACGAAGATTTTGAAGAAAATAGCCCAACCCTAAACTACCCTTTACATGGAACATTGTTCGAAAATTTTGATTTTCTTGAAAATGGCTCAAACGATTTTGATTAAAATGTCATATGTTTGAGATATTTTGATGACAAATGAAATGTATATCTTGAATTTTCTGGCTATAGCCCCTGTAGTCGTATTTACTCTGGACGAATTTTGCATAACTGGTAAACCATTAGAGATAGACAACATTTAGCACTACAAAAAATGTAGATCTTGCTAAAATACACGACTTATGTCTCAATAAATTTTCTTGTAGGGTGAACCATTTCGGAGATATTCCTTGTTATGTGTGTGAGTTTCGGAGGATTTAGAACTTTAGTGAAATGCAACAACGTTGTTCATTTTTTTATATGTTAATCGTGCAAAGAGAACGGAATCTCAAAGGTCAAAAAGATTTGAGTGTCGCACAAAGCCTTCTGTATTCTAATATTCCCCTTGCACCTACAAGGACATAAGCAATAAGATAATTTGTACGAATGTTTATCTTAACTAACACGAAGAAGATATAGGAATAAGAATTTGTAAGAATGGTTAGTACAAGAGTAGAGAAAGTTATGTGAGTGCAACACATCAGATTTTTATAACATTATATAGCTCCAAATATTTTTTTTCCCTTCTGTGGTTTCCCACACTTCCTGTCTTGCTATATCCTCAATTGTTTCTTCCTGCTCTCTAAAAACCGTTCATACTTTTCCTCAAGTTTCCATATGTTACCAATTTCTATTCTTTTAAAGGTCTTTCCTATTGAATTCTACCAGCAAGTTCCATTGGTATTTGCTTTCTGTTGGTTTACACACAATCGTGTACTCTTCTTATTTTCATGCATCTGTACCAGTATTTCATAACCTTTTCTGTTATTGCTCCTTTTCTACCTGGTCTTCCCATTTTGATCATTGCCACTTCTTTTGGTGCTGATTTTGCTGACCTCTGTACTTCCTTGCAAAACAGTCTAAGAACTCTATTTTATGACTTGCTTCTGTTACCCCAAATTTCAGTCTCACATGTCATCCTTGATTCTAATGCTTCATAAAACCTTTCTAGCCAATTCATCATTTTTGGTAATTTGTACTTACATACTCTTAACCCCACCTTTGCTGCTCTCCCTCTTGCTAATGTGTTTTCACTATATGTGTGCCATCCTCCATAGCTACGTAATTTTACTCTTAAGTAATCAGATTCTCTCAGTACCTCAATCTCTTGCCATTTAAATGTTATTACTCATCTTTCCTTAATTTGTTTCCTTTTCTTGAACAGTACTGTTTTTGATTTCTGTATATTTATTTTAATCTCCCATGCTATACATAATTTACTTATACTGTTGATGGTTTCTTGTAGACTTATTACGATTATTGCCCCCACCACTAGATTATTGCATATAGTAAACCTGGTATTTCTTTATTCTTATAGGAAACAGTGTGCATTATTTTCTTTGGTTTTTTCTTAAAATATGTATAAATATGTTGAACAAAATGGGGCTGAGCTTACACATATGCCATAGCCCTAGCTTTTGATCTATCAATTCTGATATTCCATTCTTTTCATACCTTGACCTCAAAATTTTACATCTTCATTAATTCTCCTATCCCTGTGAATTCTTCACTTATCCCTTTCCTAATGTAGTTTCTACATTAATGCTTCTCTACTGCTGCTGCTGTCTAAGGCTTTCGTAAAGTCTTGAAAATATGGGACTTCCTCTCTTTGTGCATAAATATTTATCCACTATCTTCTGCATCGTAACTAAATTGTAAGTTATTCTTACCCTTTCCTGAAGCGTGCCTGGAATTCTGATATTCTGCTTTTCCTTCTGCTTCTGCACATTTTCTTAACCTCCCAGCTATTATTCCTGTGTATCAGTGGCGGCTCGTGCCTTACAAAATAGTTGAAGAAGCTCACTTAAGCATACTGAAAATACAATGCAAAGCCGGTGTACAATGGTCCAACATTTTTCACCAAACTTTTTGTATCCAATGGAGCTATACACAAAAGAAACTCACACTATCATTCATTTTGGTCCAATACATATGACAGTTTGCGTAGTAAGCGAGAGAAATAAACATGGCGGATGCAAATATATACAGCTTTGTTTTAAAATCAAATTTAAACGGTGAGCCAAACAATGTACAAAAGCTGCCTGAGGAGCATTGTTCTTGATTCTTTTTTGAAGTCCATTCAAATGTCCTGACATAACACTCGCTCCATCATAACATTGTGCAACTAATTTACGTTCATAATTAAATTATTTAAGTACACCATGCAGCAAAAGGAACAATGTTTCTGCGGACCTGTCAACACTCGCATCATGAAATCCGAAAAATCGTTCAACCAATGTGCTCTCTGTATTCACGTATCCTACAATGATAGAGCACTGAGACTGTTGACAAATATCTGTAGTGTAGTCAACTTCAACAGAAAAAAAATCTGAGACATTAATTTCAGGTCTGTAAGTATTCCAAAATACATCCAATCACCTCATTTTGTATAGATTTAGAATCACCACTGAATATACTTTTAATTTTATTATAGTGGTTTTGGATTTCTAATGGACTTTCAGTACACAAGCTCCTTGAAATTTCCCCGACTTAGCAAAAGCGCACTCTCATCATGACCTCAGAATGTAAGCTCTTGTTTACGTAAATACAATGTTGGTTTAATGATCAACTACAGGAAAAGCCTATTTAATGTCACGTTTCCATTGAAACGCATATGAAAGTCTGTTGTTTTCTTGAAGAGCGTCAGCCATTGTGTTTCTGTTTGCTTTTTTCAAAAGCGTTTAGTTGTAATTTACATTTTAAATGTCCCGCCGAATCATTGTGCTTGTGAAGGGAACAGGTTATATTAATGAAATCTGTAAATCTCTCTTTGCCCGCACGTTACTTTTGTTGCTAAAAAGTAAACAAGGCCAACAGAATAGCGATTGCAAACTACGGCTACTGCATAACCAAAAATAGTTATCGAGCCAAGAGCTTTTGAATTTAATGTTATAAGTCTTCCCTATTTTCTTAACCTCTCTTTTAAGGGCTATATCAATGATATCAGTGAGCCACCCAAAGTTTAAAACATCCTTCTTGTCTTCATCTTTCCACCTGGAAAATGGGGTTTCTAGCAAATTGCAAACTATATCGTCACTGGATTCATAACTAAACACTTATATTCCGTAATTTAAATATTAAAAGCACTGGAGTCTAACAAACTCGTAAATTATACCTACTGTTCACAGTAATCTAAAACCACGTTTTAAGTTTACCACCAGCTCTTCCTCGAGGTAAACGAATACTATCTTCTAAGCGCGCGAAAACAGAAACCATCCCCTCTACCGTGTTCTGTGCCTCTACCCAAGTGAAAATATTTCTTGTTTGCCTGAAACATGTGCATGCCCGTGTTATTTCCCCGTAGTTCATCGTTTCGTGACGTCATGTTGCCATGGCAACCAAGCTGTTTAGTGCAGCAGTTTCTTCCGTAATCCTGACTGCTGCACTTGTCCTTGTAACCGATCAGAGAGCGCGTTCCCACCAATTATCCCTGCTGGCTGCCAGGCTGTAAGTTCCAAACAAAGGAAGGGTTGGTCACTGACCCTGCTACAGCTGCTAGCAGTTGAAATTTGTGACTAAACTGTTAGAATGGCAGTAATAATGCCAACATTAACAAAAATAGAATACTGCTATTTTCAGGTGAAAACCTCTTCACCTGCTTCACTTGAATAGCTGCCGCTGCTGTGTATATTTTCCTTAAAATTGG
Organism: Tenodera sinensis; assembly: GCA_030765045.1. Taxonomy (NCBI): domain Eukaryota; kingdom Metazoa; phylum Arthropoda; class Insecta; order Mantodea; family Mantidae; genus Tenodera; species Tenodera sinensis. The sequence continues at coordinate 138,624,189 of CM060963.1, forward strand.
CAACAGACTAATACCTCTACAATTGCCTGCTTTATTTGTCCCTGCCTGTTCTATATAATTTGGCAATATCATGCTTATTTTCCAATTTCATGAAGTGTCTCCATTTTCCTTTATTTTGTTCAATACTTTAATCATTAATCTCAGTCTCAACTCTTTCTTGCCAAAACCCTTTCCAGTATTCCTCTGGTATCCCATCCACCCCTACTGCTTTGTCTTTCTTTAAGTTTCTAATTTTTTGCCCTATTTCTGCTATCAGTGTTTCTCCATCTAACCTACATCCCTTTTTTCCTCCTAGCTCTATCTTCCATTCTCCTATTTCCCCTATTATTACTTTTCTAATTAAATTTCTGGAATGTTCTCACTTTGCTCTTCGTTGTGTCTTATTTCTCATTTCTTTACTTTTATCTACCTTGTCATTTCCCAATTTTTTTACTATCCTCTCTCTTTACCACCTCTTTTAGTTTATTACTTTCTTTTAACTAATTTGTAATAAAATTATAGACTTGCTTTGCTTTCTTTAACAGTCCATAAAATAAATGAAGCTGAATGTTGGAGTCTTTTTTTTCTCCAGCATTGAAATAGAACATTTTTCGTTGTAAGCAGTTAAAAAAGAAATAAAAATACTTATCTGAAAAAAGTAACATACTGTAGTTAGCTATGAAATGTGAAGTTCTCAAAGCGTGACAAAATTCATAATGTGTGACTGATTATGAACCTAAAGGTGACAGTACTTTTTATGAAATGGCTGGTCCTGTTAAGAGTTCATAAATCTTTTCATTGGCCAGAAATGACCCATCTGCTTTCAACAATGTAACTGTCAGTTACTTTTATGCAATCAGCAAAGGGAATTCTTATGCTCTCAGTTTTAGTAACAGCATGATTCGCACAGCTTTTGCATAAGTGTTAACTTAAGAATACATCCAGTTGGATATGATAGTATCTCTTTGATTCACTAGAAGATTTTGCTCACTGAGTACCTTGAGCTAACTGTTAGGAATTGGTTAAAATATTGATTCCAAATGCTACATTTTTAAAAATGAATGAGACCAGGAATATTCATCCAGCACCATTGGTTGTGTGTAATGTTCTGCGTATCATAGGACTAAAACTTTGTTGGGTATAGGTCATGAGGTGAGACATGATCAATTTCCTTGGATGTGCAGTGGCACTCTTCACCTGAAAGACTGGTGGTGAGGGAAGCTGCACAAACATGCATGTGCAGAAGTCATAATGTTTCTGTCCACGAAGGAGTGAAGTTCGCTACCGTAGCTTTAGTGTATATTGCTAATGACATTATAAATGTACAATTAGCTTTATAACGAACAAAGTGATTTCGCTAAATCTATGTCCATTTGCCAGCAATAACTTTCTTGTCAACTGCAATTGTTTCACCTGCGCGCTGTTGTAGTGTTTCGCGGTAAACTGACGCGTCTATTCCCCTCTGCCGTTGGAGGGAAGGAAAACAGCTTCCCCTATGCGCAAGATTTGTTCATGTCTTACCTCATGACCTATACCTAATATTGATGTCTGAGATAATTCATGAAACCTTTTTCTTTGTACACTCTTCTTTCTTTCCCTGATTACCCTCCCCTTGTGTAGGACTTACACCCCCTAGGACTTACAAACCAGCCTACATTTAGATGCCTGTCGGGGAGCAGAGAGACCTCTGGACCAGACAGAGTGAAGACCTGTTAGCAGGTGGTCAACCAAGCACCAGGTATGATAGTGAGGAAGAGGATGATATGAAATGCAGGCGAAATGGATAATTGGAAGAGTGATAATGGAGCAATTGGTGGAATGAGTGGCGGGGGAAAACCAGAGAAAACCCACCCAGACACCGCTTCATCCACCAGGATTACCACATGCGGGTCCCACCTAGGTGGTAGGCAAGCGGTCTAACCACTCAGCCATGGCGCTGCCATTGTACTTCCAGACTCAGGAAAGGATGAGGAATAATCCTGGCCGGATAAAAACTCGAACCCGGGACCCCTTGCACGGCAGGCAGGTGCTCAACCAACTGCACTACGGGGCCAGCTTTTGTCCACTCTCTATACAGAAACATGATGGACGTGCAACACTTTTGAAAATTAATATCATTTTAAAGGAATAATTGTTTTTACTCCATTGTAATTAATGCTAGGATCAATTCTGTTTAATTATGTTTAATTTTGTATGTGATTAATTGGCGGATGTGGAGTGCTTTGTTATTTGCAGTGTTGCATGGTTTTTGGTAGACAAAATCCATGTTTTCAAAATCCCTTAAAAACAAAATAATTTCCTTTCTGCTCATAAAACCTAACCTTAGTTGGCTTGCTGTCACATAGGACTAGTATTTCTTTTTTTTTCCTTTTTGGTAAAATCATGACTTTTGGGAGAAGATATTTAGATAAACTTGAAAAGCAAAACGTTAACTAAATATAAATTTTCATTGCAATCATTAGTCATTCTCGAGATACAAGAGATACAGGGATACATATAAATAGTTCATCAGCATCATTATTTCAGCCTTAAGATGTCCACTGCTGAACATAGGCATTTCCTGTAGATATCCATCTATTTGAGTTTTTCGTAGAGCATTTGCTCCACCTTGGAGTTCATTTTTTTGATGCTGTTGTCGAGTCTAATTTCCAGGGCATTAAGTTAGCCAAGGTCCTTCTTCCTTAATGCTGGCCAGTTGCTTGTTAATCTTCTCTGATAGCTCTGTCTTCATATCATACATTCCTGTTTTCATCTTCTCCATTCCGGAGTTTGCATATTCCAATTGCTTCCATTTTCATTTCCATTTTTTCCATTTTTGTTTCCGTTTGCCACATTCCAGAATTCATTTCATTTCTCATTAAGTTGGGCTAACATTTGTTTCATCAACTGCTTCATATGGTGGTTTTCATCGTACTCCTGGCACCAATTGTCACAGTTTTACTTTTTAACTATTTCTTTACTTTTTATAAAAGCTAGTAGTAGTAGCAGAAGTATTGTTGAACAATAAGAAATACTACAAAAGGAAAGCTAAGAGACAAAGCTGTGTGAATGCAATACACATTTCTATTTCAATCATATAAAAAATTTTATGAATTGTTCATAGAAGAGGGATTAGAGAAAGAAATGTGATTGTGTTTAGTAAAAGAAAATTGAGCAAAGAAAATCGTGTAAATCTAATGTGTTACATTTCTATTCTAAACATATAGGAATTGTATGAACTGTTTGTCGAAGATGGAATAGAGAAAAAAGATTGAAGTTTATAAAAGAAAAATCATTAGAAAAAATGTGAATGTTATATGTTGTATTCATATTTCAGACGTGTAGCAAAATGTATGAATTTTTATAGAAGAGGGACTAGAGAAGCACATATGAATGTGTTGAATAAAAGAAAAGCGAGTAGTGAAAACCATGTGAAAGTAATATATTGTGTGGTAAAATGGATTAGATAAAAACCTTCTCCATGAAGAAAACACTTAAATGTGCCAATTTTCATGGCACTAGTTAACCAGTTTTGGAATGCCAGTATTAACTTTATGTTGAAGAGCGAGTAGAGAATAACATGCAGATTGTTACGTAAAACAGAAGTGAGTCAAGAAAATAGTGTAAATGTAATATGTTGCATTTCTGTTTCAAATATATAGGAAATTGTATGAATTGTAGTTGTAGGGCAATTAGAGAAAGATGTGTGGGTTTGTCTCGTAGAATAAGAGTGAGTAGAGAAAATGGATAGCATAAAAACCTTCTCCATGAAAAAGCATATACATGCTGAATTTTGCAATTTTCGGGATTAATGGTTACATATGTTCAAACGTCCATTTTGTATATATAGATAATATGAATTGTTTGTAGAAAATTGAGTAGAGAAAGAGATGTGTTGCCTAAAATGAGTTGAGAAAACAGTGTGAATTTAATATGTAGCATTTCTATCTCAAACATACAGAAAATTGTCTGACTAATTTGTAGAAGAGGGAATAAACAAACCTCAATATAATGTCATATTTTGAGCATGTTCATCGCAGTCTTACAGGTTCACTTCTATCAGTACAACCCTCAAATGCCAGCATTATAATTACACTGAGACTTTGTATATACATTCATTATAAGGTAAGATTTACATACCGTATTGGACTGAATATAAGAACGCTTTATATCTTAAAATGTGCTTTTAAAAATTGTGAATTATAAGTGAAACAAAATTTCTCACGCTTAGATGCTTACTTCTAGTATGATCTATTGTTGCTAATGTACTAATACAATCATTTTTGGTTAATTTTCCACTCTTGCCAAATAGTATAGGAAGGAGAGGTCCTTGTCGCACCAGTTACACAAAAGAGAAAAAATTACTATATAAATATCAAATTATTATATAGTATTATATTTCCGAAACATGCAAATTTCCAACATATGGTATAATGTAAACAAAACAGACCAATTAATCAAATTATAGATTCTGTGTAATGCAAAATGTACTAATAATGGTTTTGTGCTTCCAAGTGTAATGTATGACATTGGCAGAAAGATAAAGAAAAATGTAATAATGCTAGCACATCAAGGAAAAAATTCAGACCAAAGACGGAGAAATTTCACAAAAGTTTATATGCTTGCCTCTCTATTTGTGCAGGAAGAATGAAAGTAGGAATTTCCACTATGTTATGAATATTTTCTAATTGCACTAATTATTTCGGTAACTTTTCTTGTGAAAACCTTTCAAAAATTCAAGGCCTTAACAGTCTTACATTCAGATCAATATAGTACTTCAGCGTTTCAAAAAAAAAGTAAAAAAGAAGTTTGTGAAAATGTGGTCAAAGAGTCTTAAGAATTCTGATGCAACAAGATTTTGTAGAAGTGGAAAATGGTGCACTTTTCTGCTGAAATAAGTGTTCAAAGATTAAAATGGTCTCAATTTTCCATCAATCTGTGCATAAAATTGCCTCATAAGTGTATGACATCTTTCCCTCTTCTACCCAATACAGTAATTCCAAAATTGTTCTCTCTTTTTACTTTCTCTACTGGTAAGTAGGGGAAGTATTGTATTCCAGCCAAAAATTCGATGTCAAGATTTCACCGGAAATATGTTTTGAGACTCCCTGAATCAAAAAAAGCATTTTTTAGAAAACGATTGTGCGTGCGTGTACAGCATAAGTCAAAAACAAAAGTCGGTAGAAAACCAAAGTTCGTATTTAACTTTAATGTATTAAAGTTTAATGTTAAGGTATTTAAGTTTAATGTCTTTCAAGAATGTGACACGAAGATTTTAAAGATAATAGCCCCAACCTTAACTACCCTTTACATAGAAAATTTTTCAAAAATTTTGATTTTCTTTAAAATGGCTCTAGTGGTTTTGATTAAAATGTCATTATGTTTGAGATATTTTTATGACAAATGAAATAGATATCTTGAATTTTGTAGCTATAGCCCCTGTAGTCATATTTACTCTGGACAACTTTTGCATAACTGGTAAACTGTTAGAGATAGACCAAATCATACTGCACAAAAAATGTAGATCTTGCTAAAATACACAATTTATGTCTCAATAAATTTTCTTGTAGGGTGAACCATTTCTGAGATATTCCTTGTTATGTGTGAGTTTCAGAAAACAAAACTTCCATGAAATGGAATATCGTTGTTCATTTTTTTATATGTTAAGTGTGCAGAGAGAACAGAATCTCAAAGCTTTAAAAGATTTGACTATCGCACAAAACCTAATGTATTCTAATATTCCTCTTGCACCTACAAGAAAATATGCAATAAGATAATTTGTACAAATGTTTATCTTAACTAACAGGAAGAAGATATAAGAACAAGAGTTTGTAAGAATGGTTAGTACAAGAGTAGAGAAAGTCATATGAGTGCGACACATCAGATTTTTTACAACTGCATTTTTTTCAGGAAATCTATATCGATAAGCTTAAAAGTAAAACCTTCTGTGAATACAAAATCTGAGCTAAATCGGTAAGGAGTTGTTTCCGTTATACGTGAAATAGATATAAGAATTGCTCGGTAGAAGATGGAATAAAACAATGCTTTTTATGTATAAAATCACATATTTTTTGTTTCAGGAAAGTCAACTACACAAACTTAAGAGCAAAACCTTATCTGAATACAAAATTTTGGCCAAATCGTTAGTCATTTCTGATATATACAAAATATATACAAGAATAGAGCCATTTCCAAGATGCACAGAACATATATATAATACCGGGGCAACCGAGCTTCGCTCGGCGTTTTTCGCCTCTGTTTTTGTGAAATCTTTTTTTGGGAGAAGATACTTATTTAGATAAATCTTGAAAGACAAAACGTTAACTAAATAAAACTACTTGTCGCAATTGTTAAGGGTAATGCACGAGATACAAGAGATATAGAAATATATAAAAATATTTCATAAACACCATCATTTCAGCTGTAAAACGTGTACTGCAGAAAGCAGGCCTCCTCCATAGATATCCACCCAGTTTGAGGTTTTCGTGGAGCATTTGTTCCATTAAGGAGTACAGTTCTTTGCTGCTGTGATTGACTCCAGGACGCTAACACTTTGGCCAAGGGCCTTCATACTTCGTCGAGTTCTTCCATGGCTTCCTTAACCCCGACCAGTCGCTCGTTAGTATTCTCCGATAGACCTGTCGTCATATTGGAATTCCCGTCTTCATCTTTTCCGTTTCGGAGTTTACATTTTCAATTTGGCTTCCATTTTTGTTCCCATATTTTCTATTCCGTAGTTTACATTTTTCCAATTCGGTTTTCATATTTGTTTCCTAGGCCGCATTCCGGAATTCATTTCATTTCCCATTATGTCCATCTTGGCTAACACTTGTTTCATCAACTGTTCCATATCGTGCTTTTCGTCGCACTCCTGACACCAATTGTGATTACTTTACTTTTTTAACTATTTCTTTATTTTTTATTAAAACACCGGAACGACACTAAGCAAAAGCAATGTTGAAGAATAACAAATACTACAGGAAGAAAAGCTGGTTGATAAAGCCATGTGAATGTACTACGCATTTATGTTTCAAACATATAGAAAATTGTATGAATTGTTCGTAATTGTTCGTCAAAGCGGGAGTAGTGAAAGAAATGCGATTGTGTTTTACTAAAGAAAAATGAGTAGAAAAACCGTGTGAATGTTATGCGTTGTACTTACCTATATTTCAAGGGTATGGAAAAATGTATGGATTGTTTGCAGAAGAGGAAATAGTATGTTAGGTAAAAGAAAAGGGAGTAGAGAAAACCATGTGAACGTAATACATTGCGTGGTAAAATGGATTGCATAAAAACTTTCGCCATGAAAAATATTAGATATGTCACTTTTCATGGCGATCGGTCAACCTGTTTTGGAATTTAATCACTCTTGAACATAAGATATATATATAGGCGTTGGTATGTATGAAGCTGATAAACAATAGGGAATAACATGTGAACTGTTACGTAAAACAAAAGTTAGTAGAGAAAGTAGTATGAATGTAATACGTTGTATTTGTTTCAAACATATAGCAAATTGTATGAATTATATGTTGAAGGGTGAATAGCGAAAGGAGACTGATTGTGTCTCCTAAAGGAAGAATTAGTAGAGGAAATCGTGTGAATGTAATACGCTGCATTTATATTTCAATCCTAGAATATTATATGAATTGTATGTTGAAGGGCAAACGGAGGATACATGAATGCGCTACGTAAAAGAAAAGCTAGTAGAAAACCATTTGAAAGTAATATATTGTGTAGTAAAGTTGTTACCATAAAAACTCTCCATGAAAAAAATACGTCTACGTGCCGAATTTCGCGGTGATCAGTTAAGCGGTTTTCGAGATTAACAGTTAGATATATACAAACATTCGCTAATATGAATTGTTTGTAGAAGAGTGGAGAAAGACATGTGAAGGTATTACCTAAAAGTGAGTTGAGGAAACACTGTGAGTGTAACATGCAGCATTTCTATATCCAACATGCACAAAATTGTATGACTTATTTCTAGAAGAGTAAGTAGAGAAACAGTTATGAGTGTTACCCAAAAGCAAGTAGAGAAAACAGTATGAATATAATAGGTAGCATCTCTGTTTCAAAAATGCACGAAATTGTGTGACTTATTTGTAAAAGAGTGAGTAGAGAGAGATGTGAATGTGTTACCTAAGAGAGTGAGTAGAGAAAACAGTATGAATATAATATGTAGCATTTCTATTTCAAACATACAGCATGACTTCTTTGTAGAAGAGCAGAGAAAGAGATGTGAATGTGTTAGTGAGAGGTGAATGTAATAGCATTTCTATTTAAAACATACAGAACATGGTATGACTAATTTTAAAAGTTGGGATAAAAGTGTTTTTCGGTGCAAAATCACGCTTTTTATGGAAAATTGTTTACAGAAGATTGAGTAGAGAAAGAGATGTGAATGTGTTATACTTAAAAGTGAGAGGAGAAAACAGTGTGAATGTAATAGCACTTCTGTTTCAAACATACAGAACATGGTATGACTAATTTTAAAAGTGGGGATAAAAGTGTGTTTTGGTGCAAAATCACGTTTTTTATGGAGAATTGTTTATAGAAGACTGAATAGAGAAAGAGATGCAAATGTGTTACCTAAAAGTGAGTAGAGAAACAGCTGTGAATGTAATATGCAACATCTCTATTTCAAACATACAGAAAATTTTAATGACTTATTTGTAGAAGAGTGAGTTGAGAAAGATATGTGAATGTATCACCTAATAGTGAGAGGATGCTGTTGTGGCGTTTAACGCCCGCTTTTACTACTACGACACCGCAGGTGGTGACACTGATGACACTTGGAATGAAGATGGAGCGCCGGTGGAATGAGATGGCGGGGGAAACCGGAGCACCCGGAGAAAACCCGCCCTGATGCCGCTTCGTCCACCACGAATATCACGTGCGGGTCCCTGGGATCGAACCCGGGCCGTCTAGGTGGTAGGCGAGCGCGCTAACCGCTCGGCAAGGGCACCGCCATAGTGAGAGGAGAAAACAGTGTGAATGTAATAGCACTTCTGTTTCAAACATACAGAACATAGTTTGACTTACTTTAAAAGTTGGGATAAAAGTATTTTTCGGTGCAAAATCACACTTTTTATGCAAAATTGTTTACAGAAGAGTGAGTAGAAAAAGAGATGTGAATGTGTTACCTAAAAGTGAGAGGAGAAAACAGTGTGAATGTAATAGCACTTCTTTTTCAAACATACCGAACATGGTATGACTTATTTTAAAAGTGGGGATAAAATGTTTTTGGTGCAAAATCATGTTTTTTATCGAAAATTGTTTATAGAAGACTGAGTAGAGAAAGAGATGTGAATGTGTTACCTAAAAGTGAGTAGAGAAAACACTGTGAATGTAATATACATGTATACAAAAATTTAACTAAATCTTTAGAGCCGTTTCTGAAATACCAGAAATATATATACAAGAATTGCACTGTAGAAGCGGGAATAAAAAAATGTTATTTTTTATGTAAAATCACGTTTTTTTGGAATTACACCTATATAGATGAACTTAAAAAGCAAAACTCTATCAGAATACAAAATTTGATTGAAATCGTTAGAGCCGTTATATATATACACACAAAAGAATTGCTCGTTTAAATATATAAGATAAGATATTGTCACCGCGCCCGCCACATCTGATTGCCTACACTGGGGAGGGGAACCCAGTCAGTCGCCTGCCTGGCTTAACGACCTGCCGCCGACAACAATAGGAGCGTACGAGACAATAGCTATTACATGGCGGTGCGGTTTCTGAACCGTTCCGCCACAGGCCGCCGACAACAATAGGAGCGTACAAGACAATAACTATTACATGGCGGTGCAGATTCTGGACCGTTCTGCCACAGGCTTTCCCGAATATTCTACCTCCAGAACTTTCCCTCTGTCTAAGGACCGATATATAAGTCGCTGCCAAGCACCGGGCAGGAAAAAAAAAGACGCATACGAAGCGTTCAGGAATCGTGCCGACGAGCAGTTCAGTGCAAGTCTAATCTGACAGTTCTTATTTGTGATTCGGCAGTTGTTCTGTTGCTCTGAGCTGGGACAAAAGTAATCTAAGTGTAACGTTAGCACTACGCTAACTGACTAAAAGGCAATAAAGTGTGAATAGCAGTAACTGGTGTTTTCTCCATTTGTTACAATATATGCACTAGCTGACCCGACAGACATCATTCTGTCAAAAGCCATTGTACTTTGACTGTCCCACAAACTTCTATTGTTTGGTGAAGTTCTAGTGATGGCGTCGCTTATAAAGCGTACATATAGTGATGACTAGAGCTCGGATTTTTATGTAATATCAAGGTGCAAAATATGTACATATTTATGTAACAAAAAACATCAAAATATGTAATGAAATATGTAATATCAACAAAATATGTAAAGTTATGTAATACTCTAAATCCTAACATTACTACCTCAAATCTAAATGCAGACTGCAAAATACCCAGAATTTTGTAATTTGATGGGTCTGTAAGTACATAAATTAATTACAATGAGTTAAAATGTACTAAATATAGAATTAATTAAAGGGAAAATGTTTTGTTGTATGCAGAATTTACCTAAAATTTATTTTCAAGTAGGTAATCACGAAATAAAATGTGTTTTGGATTATGTTTATTAAACTTACTCATTTCACATAATTATTTTACTTAAATAATGTTGAAGCAATGTTGAAATACTGAACCAATTTATCAATGGGTGAAACAATGAATTCAAAATAATTAAATGTTATAATGAAGATGTATTTTCAGTTTTATATCTCTTAAGATACAATGAACAACCAGGCATTTTCATTTTGAGTCTTTTGCTTCTTTCAACGTACAGTGAATAACCATATACTTCTCCATATTTTCAGGGGTCATTGTTTGTCTCCTACCAAATAAAATGTTCTTTTAAGCAGAGAAGCTTCTCCCCAAGTAATAATAGGAGCTAATTTTGTATAGGAATCTGATTTGCAGAGAAATGTTTGGATAAATCAACATTGTCGCCATTTAGCAGTTTAGACATGGACAGAAGCGTAGAGTACCCTGGATTCCTGCTTAGCACAGCTTTGAATTTTTCACCTACCTTCCTTTCTGCAACTACACTAAGCTTCTGTGATGCACATTCTATTAAATCCATATATTCTGAAGAAGGGAACCTGATGTCTTGATGGTGCTAGGCAACCAGCTGAAATTACTTTTGATGTAAGCACAGGAGTTTGCCACTTTCGGATCTTTAAAGATGTCCTGAGATTCACGTAAGGAAACAGCTACTTCTGAAGAGAGCATGTTCACCACTGGCTGGACTCCTTCAAAATGTTTACAATAAAAGTTCACAGCTTCTAACCACGTACCCCATCTTGTAAGTACTGGCTCAGGAGGCAAAGGGACATGTTGGAGACGATTTTTATAGAACTGGATTCTGTGCGGTGTTTTCACGAAGACCTTTTTTGTTGCTGATATAAACTTATTCACACATGGAAAATTACTTCTTGCTACTTCAGCAACACGTTGCAATGCAAGCAGGTACATTCGGGTAGAAAACCTTAAGGGCAGTAGCAGCTTTAATCATGTACGCTGCTGCATCTGAACCTTTTCCTCATACACACCCTCTGGCCACAGAATCTTCATTGTATCATTTACGAGTTTTGCAATTGTAGAATGATTTGTTTGTTCCAACACCTTGCAGCAGATTAGCAGACTTTCGGAATCTAGTTTTCCTACTGCTAAATTTCCTATGCACCGATCCATGTCATCTATAGTTTCATCGACGGCAAACCAAATACAGGAGTCTTCAATTTCATTCCGTATATGAGCAACTGCTTCTCCATAACACACATGAAAATACTTTTCCTCAGAGTAGATTCGTCAGGAATACTTTTCTTGAAATATTTTTCTAGAAAGGAGCGAAATTGAGGAAATTGAAGTTTATGCCACGGAATATTAGCTGCAATCATTGCACTGCACAAGTCTTTAAAAAATCATTTCCGGACAGTTCCTGTTGCATTTGTGTCAACAGAACTCGCTTTCTAGAAGGCTGTAAGTGTGTGTTGCGTATGCGAAGAGCACTTTTGATAATGTATTTCCAATTGAGATTTCATGGAACAGCCAATTCGTTTACCACATGCTTGACAGACTACCTATTACTTTTCCGTCGCTTGTAAAGGCGCTAGTTTCACCCATGAATCCAATTTTCAGGATAGCGAGGACGCAACTGGTGCCATTTTACTAAAACTTGCAAGAAACTAACTGCAGTATTATCGCCTCGCTATATTGATGGTTGTCCAGCGGCTCACTTTGTTTCCTCGCAGCTATTATATTACAAGATGCTGACTACTGCGACAATGGTAACAATGGTAACAATCAATTTCTCTAGTCCTTGTAAATGCCCAAAGCGCTTTGAGAAACATGACACTATAAGTCAACATTGTCGAGCGGCACCTGCTTTGATATAAATGGACAACAATCAGAACGAGGCGAGGCGGTTATTATTGCATTCTTAATTTAACTTGCATCCTATTTCGCAGATTGATTTTTGTTGCTTTCAGCAAAACTTGTGAAAACAGTAGTTTATAATGTGACTACAATATTTCTTTTTAAAAAATAACAAAATTGTAACGAAACCCAGAAAATATGTACGTTTTATGTAACATCGTTACAATATGTAGAAACGTGCAAAATATGTAATATAAAAATTTGTAAGGGAGTCCCAAATGACGTAATTTGCCAACATTTTTACTTCTCATTGAAATATTATGCAGGATTTAAAATATGTAATTACATAAAAATCCAGGCTCTAGTGATGACATCTTTAGTTTTCAGTAATGGTCACCAGAACAGATAATATACACATATGTAATTTAAACAAAAAATTGAATATAAATGTATTTCAGAGTGATCACTTTATTTATTCACTATCAAATAATTACCGTGATATCAACAATAGATTTGCATAATGTTATGTGCTTTTCTATGTATTTTTAATGTCATATTCATAGACAACTACTTGCAAAATTCCATTATCTATTTTGCATACTGGAATACTTTAGTAATATTATCTTAAATATTTTCATTGTAATGCTTTAAGGTACATGATATTTTTTGTTTGATTACCTGGCATGTAAACAAACAGATCTAATCGTTTTCTGACACGGGAACAGGCAACATACAATTGGCCATGCGAGAAACATAGGTTTTCAAAATTAATGCTGCAAACATTCAATGGGATTTATTTATGGTCATAGCAAAAGCAAGCCGCACTGGAAACTGCAGTCGTTTAAATTAAAATGTATGTAATTCGGAATCATTGGCGTGGTGTCAAAACGTCTTCTCCTTTATACTTTCCCTTTAGAATGGTTGCTTCGATCGAGTTATTCAGTAATTGTTTCATCGCTAGTCATGTGCCATTACAAAGACATGGTTGGTTGATATTTTGCAACATTATGATCACTGAGCCGACCTTTAATTGATTGTGAGGCGACAACCTGGCAAATCCAGCGAGTTCAAAAATTCAGGTGGATAGTTGATGACATCATCTTGGTTTGTGGCGGAATCAACTGATTTGTATGTCCTCAATACACTGGTAATTTCAGTTTGAATTATGAGATTTAATTCATTTACGTCCATGTTCTTGGCAGCCAATATAGCTTGTTCGCTCAACCAGATATGATCTATGTAATTCTGAGCAACGTTTGGGAACACGTTTAGAATGAGTTTGGGTTTTGATTCAGTAAACTGACAAAAAAATGTCAGGAAAGGTAACACAGTGTGAAAACGTCTAAAAGGAATTTGTCGTTACCCAAGTCAATGAGCTGTCTTTGAAAATATTTCTCCAGATGGATCATTTTGCAACTTGACACCCATATTCTTGCTTAAATTTAATACCTTGACATGTTTCCACGAAATGGAGGACTCTAAACATGCATTAAGTTCCTCAGCTGGCGTTGACCGCAGAATCAATGGCAATGTTTCACGAAAATCTCCTAATAAAATCATCGCACCACCAAATCGATTTCTATTGTTCCCCAGATGTTGCATGGGTCACTCTAATGCCCCCAAAGAATGCCATTGTGCATTTATCCCACACTATCAATTTACATTGCTGCAAAATCTTACCTGAAAATGCCTTTAATTTTCAAAGTATTTCCTCATTCCCTTTTGGCTTGAAAAATACCTACGCTGAGAGGAAAAAATCCCTCAACCTGGCAACACTGTTATTCAGTTACAGATTAAAAAGTTTCATACATAATTAATATGCTGGTATACATAATTCTCTTATGTGACACTCATATTACTTTCTCTTCCCACCATTAGTTATTCTATATGGTATCTAGAAACTATGCTTAAAAAAGATCAGTTTTTTATCTACATTTTGTGTGTGTGGGTGCGTGCATGTGTGCGCGCAGAAATAGTTTCATTACACATTTATTATTATAATAATAATAATGTTTATTCACCATTTAAATCATGTTACATGATATGGGCTTTGTCAAAAGAACAACTTCTATAAGATTTGCAGAACTAATTTTACAATATTACAAATAAAATGTCAAATATTCACTTATTGAATAAAGATTTACAGAATAATGATACCATGTTTAGGTATGTTTTGGTAGAAAGGATTTTACTTCTTTGTTAAATTTTTTTATATTAGTTATTTCTTTGATGTTTGCTAGTAGTTTATTATATGATTTAATGCCTAAGTTTGTCAGGTTATTTTTTGAATATTTGTTCTGCATAACTGAACATGAAGGTAATTTTTCCCTCTAGTGTTATGAGAATGGATATCCGTACTTGTGTCTAGTTCTCCTTGATTTCTCTAAATGTGATTTGGAACTTCAGCTATAAACATACACGCTAGAGGTAGGATGTTATGTTTCCTAAAATAAGATCTACAGGATGTACTATTGTATATTCCACTTAAGATTCTTATAAACTCTCTTTTGGATTATAAATATTCTTATGCATTTTTTCCTCCAAAATTTTATCCCATATTTTAGTTGACTATGAAACTGGGCAAAATATATATTTTTCAGTCCAGCAAGATTTGTTGTACATTTTAGATATTTGACATTTTGATGTATTTTATTATAGGCACAGGCAACTGAAGCAACAGTCAAATGTTTAAAATCAGATCAAATGCCATACTCTTTCCAGGGCATCACAGGAAGCAACTGAATATAATAGCATTTGAACAAATGACAAAGCATTGAAAAATTGAAACAAATAATAGTTATTTTGAAAATGGGCAATATCACAAGTAAATTTTTGTCCATCTCTTATGGCTTACCAATTGTACAAAATTATGCAAAATGTTTTCTGAATGAAGGGAATTTAACAGACAATTCCCATGAAATTCAAAATAAATATACATTTTATTTGCAATTTAAATATCTTCAATATTTTTATCAATATCGGTGCCATTTTTTATGCACACACCACTTGGGGGTCAATCCACGTCAAATCGCACACCCGTAAAACACAACTTTTTCATAAGAGGTTCAAATTTTTTTTATGAATAGCAGGCATCAAATAAGGAGACCCATAATTTTTTATTTCTGTATTTTTGAATTACTTGCTCAGTTATGGCTATTAGAAATCAAGCAATTTCTGCGTGCACCGTAATAATCACTTGTTACTCTAAGGCCATACAGAGTTGAGAGTTGGGTGTTTGGCGCACTGGAAAGGTTAAATACAACACTTTTAACAACTTTCGACCAATCATTATTACACACAAATTTTGGACTGTTTTTTTTATGGTATATTTTGTAAAACCAAAAATAGAATTTAAATCGATGTGTTAAAAATCTAAAAAAAAAATACACACGTATTCCCTGACATTTTATGTATAAAATATGTTGAAAACTATGGAGCTTGCATTTGCTACAATTTTTTTTTATGGAGGCCTGCAAGCGCTCACAGATGACATGATCCGTTTGTATGGCTGGATTCACCGTTCTTGGCTCCTTGAAAGCGAGTAACAAGCCAGGTGACAGCATGCGAATTGATGCGTCAGCTATGCTACTCAGATAACTTCTTCTTACTAAGGCAGTACAGTCCATGCAGAAAAATGTCTCCACAATGTACCTTCTTTCAGATACTCCTATGACATCTGATACATGCTTTTGAACTTTTGATTTTTTTTTTAAAAATCTTCTGATGTAAGCAGTTCTTTGCTTTTAGCTTCTTCCTTCATGTACGTCCATACATTTGAAATAATTTCTCTACTTGACTGTGTAATGTTTTGGTTCCTAATTAGAATGTACAGGTGGCATAATTGATTTATGCTATGATCAATGTCTCACAAATTCACTATATTGACTCTTTATTGCAAAGATCTATGTCTTCAACTGCACACTGCACTAAAAAGCACCTGTGAATTAGCAAGGACTGTCTCAGATCATGCAGACATCACTACCTTCCCCCTCCCTCACCATGTAGTGCATGGTTTCATTCGCAGAATTATACAATATGAGCGATGAAAGAGACAAAAGTTATGGATTCATCAACAGGACTTCCAGTCAAGGTCAGGGGCCAAGAACGATGGGCGCAGCTGTGTTTTAAAATTACACTCCTTCATTCCTTTGTCAAAAACTGAAGCTTTAGTGAAACAATTTTCTTTCGAAGGAGGTAAAGTTGTGTGTTGTATGGAAACATTAGTTTAAAATGCATTTTTTTTTTATTATTATTATTATTATTAAAGGAAACTCTTCTGTACAATTAGGTACAATATGGTTGAGCTAAGCTATACACAGAACAACATGAAACATGTAATTGGGGTGCCATCCAGCGATAGTCCCAACAATATAACACAGAAATAGGGAAAAACAGTTACAGAAAAAGCATTTGTAAAGAACTAGATGTTCATTCGCAAATCAGAATAAATGCATATTTTAAAAACATTTTGAAGATGCTAATGATGTACATATAATAGTGTCAGCTACAAGTGTTCTCCTTACTGTACTGTGCCTCAAGTAGTGGACAGTTGGTGGAAGGTGCCAATTATTGGGCGACGTTACAGTATATAGCTGCCATGCGAGTCCACTGCACTGATTTGCAAGTAAGTTAATTACAACTGAAGTATTAGACTCCATTCTGATTTTTTCTGAGAATATTGAATAAACTTCATTGTATTTTTAGTTTTTTTTTCCCAGATTTTTAAGTGGTTGAGTTTGTTATTATCTAACTTTAAAACTTTAACCGTATAAAATGTAATATTAATAATAATTAATAAAATTTTCAGATAAATACCTCACGAAATACTACAATTTTTGTTTAATTTGAGCCAAAGATCAAATAATTTGCTTCATTACAATCGGAGGTATGATTGATCGAAGAGTGAGGAGCATGCGATTTTTGGGAAATTTCAAAAATTAATATCTGCCAAAATAAATTTTTTTTATATAAAATGAAGAAACACGGGTCAAATATATTTTGTTCCAAAACACCAAAAAAAAAAATTCAAGAAAATCTAAGAGATCAAGGTCATTTTTTGCCATATTTTGTGCGATTTGACGTGGAATGACTCGGGTGGAATGCAGTACTTCCTCAACCTACTATAGGAACATGGTAGAGAAGGTAAAAGATTGTGTAAGATACTGTTCATTTTGACTTAACAAACTTTTTTTCTTGTGAGATCCAAATACTATGCACTCAATTTCATTTTAGGCAAAGTTGGAGTTGGACATTTTGCTGTAAGATAACCACTTTTTATACTCACCTTCATCTTTGAACCAAATAGTTGTGCTTTTGAATCATGCAATTAAATTTTCAAAATATGTGCCATTTACTTCCATTTTAACCTTTGGGCTGCATAGCTCATTGAATTGTCTATTTCTACCTATTTTGATATCACATGTGATGTTTAGTAAAATTAACATTACCAATTTAAATTAAATTTTCTTGTGTGTGTAACAATGATTTCACTGTATTATAAAAAGTATGAAATCTTATTCTCTAAACTATCAATGAAAGAAATTGATATGAACAAAGATTTATACCATAAAAAGATTTTGTTATGAAAGGTAGAATCAGAAATGAAAAATGTAATGCCATAACTGGGTTTGAACCATGGATCTTCTGCTTTACACGTGTCTGTTCTCATCACTAAGCTACCATGACAACATGCCAGTATGGCCTTATAACCTACAACTGATTCCCTTTCTCCCAGTAGACTACAAGAGAATCTCATATTCCAGACACTTATCTCAATGATTTCTTACTATCATGAGTACTTAAGTCTTTGGCCTTAAGGTTTTTATATAATAGTTTCTATATATCAGGCCAATCAACAGTAATTGATTGTTCTAACACACAAACTGTGTGCAGGTAAAGTTTGAAAGATAGGATTAGAAATGAAAATGTCCACAGTTCAAATCCCAGCTATGGTGCACATTAAATTTTTCATTTCTGATTCTACCTTTCAAAGTTCACCTACACACAGTTTCTGTGTGTTAGAACAATCATTAATGTCCTGATATGTGGAAGTTATGGTATGTTTAATGAATTATATTTTTTAAAGCAGTTATAATTCTGCATAAGAAGAGTTCAGAAATAAAAACCATAAGCAGTTTTTCGCAGTAGGTTAAGCAGAGCATAATTAGAAATTTAGAAAATGGCCTTCATTATGTGGCATTGTATAGTGCTCTTAAGTTATTTTTTAATGTAGCGTATCTTCTGAGGGTTTAGGATGATAAATAACAGGAAATACTTTTATTACTGAAGTCATGATAACCTTCTTGCCAATAAGATATGCTCTGTACTGACCACTGATTTTATTACTTTCAACTGTTCATTTGCTAAGAAAGAGAGGTTTATTAGAACTGAAATGTTAAAAATCACATTTAAAATTTACAGCTGAATGAATAGCATGCAATACTGAATGGAACTTAGAAGATGCATTATAAAGTGTAAAGCATAAGACAACCTAACATTTACAGAGCACGAGTACTTTTATTCTATATATGGCTTCCAAAAATGTTAATTTCCTTTTGATTATAATACATTTATTATTACTTTCCCACTAGCAGAATAAAAACGAGGTGAAAAAAATTCTCTAATGTAGATTTTGCAGAAACTGACATTATTAGGAGTTTCATTGCTACTCCCTTTGCAAAATATGAAGAAGCTTAAGTGGTTTGCTAAGGCTGTCATAGTTGGCAGTGGTCACAATGCGTACTCTGTTTGGTAGGCTTCCTCTATTCACTCTTGTTCCTTTGTTATAGCTTCCTGTTTTGTTATCTGATTCTCTCTCTGCATACAAATGCTGATACCTCAGCTGTGAGTTTATTCTCTCTTTGATAATTGCTCAGAGAGAGATTTTGATATATCAATGAATTTTTATTTGTAGTGCACAAAGAGTTACCAGTATTGATGAACTATACTGATAAACTTCACTGATAACTCAAACCTAATTATATGTTCAAGGTTTAGTGTTTAACAGATGGAAGCTTATCTAATATTTTTACACAATAAATAAATGTTACTCAGAGAACATTCTTTCTTATAGTTAATAATAAAAGAACCAAGGATTAAGAATTGATATTTCTCCCATGCTGGCCCTTTTCCCCATTCTCATGCCTTATTTCATAATTATGTAAATTATTTATTAGAATTGATTCCAGTAGGAATAGTCTTTAATATTATGCTTATTTATACTTTGGAATTACAAAGAAAGAACTATTTTTTATTCAAAAGAATAGCCAATAAATAAATCTCATCACTAATATAATGTATTTGACTTTATTATTCCTAAACTACAAAATATATGTATAAAAATAAATAATGAATTATGAAAAAAAATTTGCACACCTAAGTTTATTTGTAATGTACACAGTTGTCCTTTAATGTTATGCCTACAGATCCTTATTTTTCAAAAATACATTAATTTGGTAAATGCTCTTCTTTGCTTACTCCATAAGTCTGCAGTTTGCCTTTGGAAGCTATATATCAAACATATCAACATTTCATACTATAATTGCTGCATTTTCATCAGCAGCTGTCGGACTGGTAGCCTCCAGTTTCATAACTGTCATTGAGTGGAAATCATCATGTTGAAGTAGTGTCTAAGAAAGCAATCTGAAAGTAATAAATCCATGGATTTGGAAGGGCCTGTATGTCATCAAAGTGAGACTCAGTAAGTCTGCAAACAGCTGTCTCAATATGTTCCTGCTTAGATAGGTTGTGTAGTCAGTAGCCCTCATTCTTGCTGGAACTGTGATGTAAAGATAACCTTCCCTTCTTAATTCAGGTATCAAATAGGTATTAATGATTTGAGGATACCTTTCTGAGTTAATCACACTACCTTCAGTATCCTTGAAAAAGTATGCACTAGTTATTCCAAATCTGGCTATACTGCATCATTTTGTGATCTTAGGGCTATGCAGCAACTAAGGTGTCATACTAGTATTGAAAGTTTTTCTTGTTGACAAATCTGGTTAAATGGAAGTGTGCTTCATTTGCATATGTAGATTGCACAAAATGTCATTTGAGCAGTAGTTTGTTTTAATTTTCTCACAATGCTATTCTCGTGCACCAGTTGGTTTGCTGTAACTCATGGCCAACTTGAAGTTTAAGAGCTTAAGTTTGAATTCTTGTTCAAATGGCTCTTGGCTAACCTGATGTTTTCAAGTTCTTTACTTTTCCATGTTCCCTTCGAGACACAATTTCTCTCTGTCCTCAATATGATGGTGAGGGTGTCATGGTGCAATAAATGAGCAGCAATTAAACTATTCAAAAAGACATAAGCTTTGATAGCCTGAAAGAAAGCTACTGATTCATTACAAATGAAATAGTAGAGCTTTTGTGATAAATAAACCATTTACCGTAGGTGGAATGTCTTATCACTCCACCTATCCTACGTTCTTTGGCACCAATTTGGATCATTATCACAGCAGTTAAATGGCACTGCTTCTGCAGGGTTATAGATTTCAGAACACTTTATCCAAGCTGTATGCGGCTTTTTCCCCCATCCTTCCACAGGGGATTTCATTGTTTTCTGCCATGGTTACAAACTGCAAAAATTGAATAAAATATCTATATAATATTGCTTTATTTCAGATTAAATTTTCAGGTGATTTTTGAAAGATCCTTTTAATCAAGAAAATACTTTTTGAATAATTATTGTATTGCACATATATTTTTCCATAAATTTGTATATATTTTTGTATATTGCTTGGTCCTGCTTTATATCTTCTTGTAAGTAATAATTGTGTGGAATGTATCTTGTATATTGCTAATATCACACATTTTCATACTGACTGGTTGGCCATTCATCTATGGCAATAGTATCCCCAGGTTGATCTATGGTTGTGGAGAAATGTTTTGCTTTTTACAAATCCAGAAAGAGCTAATTTAATGTTCCCACCTTCTATTCCAGCAGTTACTCTGTATGTAACTAGGATTCTTTCTGAATTACCCTCTTCAATAATTTGAGCAATATCTTGAAGTGATGAAGGTGGCGTGAATGATACTTGCACTTTACTAAATTGAAATCCTAGAGTAGGGAGCATGAAGGAAGGTGGGTTGCTGGACAGAAAGAGACAGACACACTTCACGCATGCACATGTACATGCACACCCACACACTCCTGCACCATGTGCATGCACATGCACTCCATCACAGTTTATCATCCTGCTTTTTCTATGTGTATCACAAATTGTGTTCCATAGTGTTCCTGGCACCTATTGGTTGAACCAGTCACATGCTTTTATGTTGCCCCTGTGCATTCTGTACTCACCTACCTTTGTACATGTTCTTACTCTATAGTCACAAGAAAACTTAGTTTTTCCAATAGGCAATAATGAGATAGTAATCTTTTGGTATATGTATATCATCCTTTGGCCTAAAGAGTACATTAAAATATTCTGTAGTTTTGTTCAGTATAGTTGTGTGTGTATATGAAGGGCTACGTCTCACTAAATCCAGTTTTCCAAGCAGTGGTGCAGTATACTGGTTAGAGAATTTGCTTCCTTCTTTGTTACAAGAGTTTCCAAAAGCAAATAGTTGTGTTGAAGTGATGAAACACACATGATCCCAACTATATTGATTTGATGAGGTAATAAAAATTAAATTCGCCCAAGTGCAGCAGTGTAGTTGCACTGAGTCATTTCAAAAGAATAGTGACAGGAACCTGAGTGAGAACAAGGTGGCCATGGTGAGGAGGAATGTTATGTCTTAATTTTAGAGCTTCACTGTTTACTTTTACTGATCTAAGTTGTATGCTATTCACTCAATTCCCTCATTTGAGTTTGTTTCTATACTTTCTCCCCCTAAGCTATCAATCAGTAAATAATATAGGGAAGTGTAGCATCTGGTCCCATGTAATGTTCATTTGCATGTAAATGAACCTTATATATTGTAGAAAAAAAATTGTTGGCCATTCAATATTCACAGCATCTTAAATCTCTTCCTTATGGGGTTGGGCTAATTATCTACCACAGTACATCACATCTGAATCAATCATTGTAGAAATTCACTTGATTACAGATGGCACTGCCAACAGTGTTACAGGAACAAGAAGAAATTAAAACAATAATGAGGTCATAATAACCATAACAATTTGTTCTCTGTTTCACTTCCATTTATTGACTTGTTCATAGGCTACATACTTTTTGTCAAATAGGAATCGTATGTTTTTGTTGTTCTGAATGACAAAATAAAATGATACTTCTCAAGACAGTCCTAATAGTTGTCTTTTATAAAGCATCCATATGTTTCATGGATGTGGAAACTCTGGAGTCTGCTGTGAGATGCAGTTGTGTTAAACTAATTTCCCAGTGTAACACTGACACATTAACTAATCTGGGTGGCTCAGGTTGTTAAGACATGCTCCTGAATGGGAGGTCTGCATCTCTCACCAGAACATCTGACTGGGTTTTTTTTCAGGTTTTCCTCAGTCTTCATAACTGGAAAATGCAGGCAAAAAATTAGAAATACCAACACAAAGAGAAAATCTCATCTCTTGCATCAACCCTACTGAGACTATTATAATTGAGCGCCAGTTAAATCTAAAATATGAACTCAAAAAAATGTTAGTCCTGTTATAGCTAAAGCCCTTATCCAATTCACGAATGGTCACATATATACGCAAATGATGCTCTCTTTGATACCAATGAGGGGGCTAGAGCAGGTGGTATATATCATTTCTTTTCCTTTTATAGAAATGTTACAAAAAATACCACAAATTTTGATGGAGCAATAGAAACTGTTTATATAACGTTGCAATAGTTATCCTTTCAGACTCACAGACTGCTATACAAGTAATAGCGACACTCCCTAAAATGGAAAAAATTAAAGAAATCCAAAAGATGATTCAATAAATTGGTAAACTGGGGAAGAACGTTGTATTACAATGGATTCCATCTTGTGGAGTGGATGATAATGAAAAAGAAGATTTTTTTGTCAAAGAAAGAAACCCAAATTAAGCAAAAAAAATATTATAACATGTCCTTATGAATCATCAAACACAGTGTAAAAAGAAAAATCGGATGTGTTACACTAACATGACCTCTACTCTTGTACTAACCATTCTTGCAAACTCTTATTCCTATATCTTCTTTGTGTTAGTTGAGATAAACATTTGCACAAATTATCTTATTGCTTATTTCCTTGTAGGTGCATGGGGAATATTAGAATATAGTAGGCTTTGAGCGATAGTCAAATATTTTAAAGCTTTGAGGTCCCGTTCTCTTTGCATGCTTAACATATAAAAAAATGAACAATGTTTCATTTCACGAAAGTTTCAAGTTTTTCGAAACTGACACAAACAACAAGGAACATCTCCAAAATGGTTCACTCTACCAAAAGATATATTGAGACATAAATTATGTATTACATGTTTTTTGTACAGTAAGATTTTATTTATGTCTTATGGTTTATGGGTTATTCAAAAGTAATTCAGAGTAAACAGGACTACATAGGCTATAGCCAGAAAATTCAAAGTATACATTTCATTTGTCATACAAATATCTTAAACATATGTCATTTTAATCAAAATCATTGGAGTCATTTTCAAGAAAATCAAAATTTTCCATGTAAAGGGTAGTTTAGGGTGGTGCTATTTGCTTCAAAAT
This sequence comes from Tenodera sinensis, assembly GCA_030765045.1. NCBI lineage: Eukaryota > Metazoa > Arthropoda > Insecta > Mantodea > Mantidae > Tenodera > Tenodera sinensis. Next base: position 138,648,198 of record CM060963.1, read on the forward strand.
CTTCGTGTCGCATCCTTGAATGACGTTAAACTTAAATACCAACTTTGGTTTTTAACCAACTTTTTGTTTTTGAGTTAAGCTGCCCACAAACTGACACACGCATGCACGCACACACACACACACACACACACACACACACACACACACACACACACACACACACACACACACACACACACACACACACACACACACACACACACACACACACACACACACACACACACACACACACACACACACACACACACACACACACACACACACACACACACACACACACACACACACACACACACACACACACACACACACACACACACACACACACACACACACACACACACACACACACACACACACACACACACACACACACACACACACACACACACACACACACACACACACACACACACACACACACACACACACACACACACACACACACACACACACACACACACACACACACACACACACACACACACACACACACACACACACACACACACACACACACACACACACACACACACACACACACACACACACACACACACACACACACACACACACACACACACACACACACACACACACACACACACACACACACACACACACACACACACACACACACACACACACACACACACACACACACACACACACACACACACACACACACACACACACACACACACACACACACACACACACACACACACACACACACACACACACACACACACACACACACACACACACACACACACACACACACACACACACACACACACACACACACACACACACACACACACACACACACACACACACACACACACACACACACACACACACACACACACACACACACACACACACACACACACACACACACACACACACACACACACACACACACACACACACACACACACACACACACACACACACACACACACACACACACACACACACACACACACACACACACACACACACACACACACACACACACACACACACACACACACACACACACACACACACACACACACACACACACACACACACACACACACACACACACACACACACACACACACACACACACACACACACACACACACACACACACACACACACACACACACACACACACACACACACACACACACACACACACACACACACACACACACACACACACACACACACACACACACACACACACACACACACACACACACACACACACACACACACACACACACACACACACACACACACACACACACACACACACACACACACACACACACACACACACACACACACACACACACACACACACACACACACACACACACACACACACACACACACACACACACACACACACACACACACACACACACACACACACTTTTTCTAAAAATGCTTTTCTTGGATTCAGGGGGTCTCAAAACAATTATATATCTGGTGAAATCTCGAATCGAATTTTTGGGTGGAATACAATACTGTGGCTTTGAGAATGAGCTGGATATAGCTTGAAACCCCAGGGTCAGCACCAAAATAATAAGATAAGTGAAGTTTTTAGTTTCTAATTTGTTCTTACTTTAGAATCCTAAAATAATTGTAAAATTACCAAGAAAATCAGCTATTGGTATCTTTTTCATAACTGGAAATGATTGAATAACCATCTGCATAGGATTGACCTTTCAACCTCACCAAACTGCCTACTGTGTACCAAAGCAGAAATTATGAATATGGAACATTTAAATCATGCCAAGCTTTGAAGATTTATCCTGATATTGTCACCAAATACTGGAAAGCTAGAGGGAGAATGACTTCATTGTCAGTTCCTTGTCATTCGTCGTGCATACATACACATGCACACGTGCAGAAGTATTGAAGTAATGACACCTTAAAACTCTGAAAGTACTGCCTATTTGTACTTAAATGAGAAGTACTAGTTGGTAGAGTTTAGTTTGCCTGCCACTCCATTATGTCTTGGGATCAATGTCCAATAAACAGCCCTTTCATTAAATTGTGTCATCAATTTTCTAAAGGTTAATATTTATTCCAGAATGTGATTATGTTCTGTAGTTAATTGAAATAAACCTAGAATATGAATAAAACTCCTTAGTCTTAATTTCTTAGTTATATTTTTGCAGTTTAAGTTCTAAGTACCTGGGTGACCGAGCTTCGCTCGGCGTTTTTCGCCTCTGTTTTTGTGAAATCTTATTTTTTGTGGGAGAAGATACTTATTTAGACAAACCTGAAAGGCAAAACGTTAACTAAATAAAACTACTTGTCGCAATTGTTAGACTAATGTCCGAGATACAAGAGATATAGAAATGCATAAAAATATTGCATAATACCATCATTTCAGCTGTAAAACTTGTACCGCTGAAAGCAGGCCTCCCCCATAGATATCCACCCAGTTTGAGGTTTTCGTCGAGCATTTGTTCCATTATGGAATTCAGTTCTTTGCTGCTGTGATTGACTCCAGGACGTTAACACGTTGACCAAGGTCCTTCATACTTCCATCGAGTTCTTCCATGGGTTCCTTAACCCCGGCCAGTCGCTCGATAGTATTCTTCGATAGACCTGTCTTCATATTGGAATTCCCGTCTTCATCTTTTCCATTTCGGAGCTTACATTTTCAATTTGTCTTCTATTTTTGTTCCCACATTTTCTATTCCGTAGTTGACATTTTTCCAATCCGGTTTTCATATTTGTTTCCTCTGCCGCATTCCGGAATTCATTTCATTTCCCATTGTGTCCATCTTGGCTAACATTTGTTTCATCAACTGTTTCATATCGTTCTTTTCGTCGCACTCCGGACACCAATTGTGATTACTTTACTTTTTTAACTATTTCTTCATTTTTTATTAAAACACCGGAGCGACACTAAGCAAAAACAATGTTGAAGAATAACAAATACTACAGAAAGAAAAGGTGGTTGATAAAGCATTTATGTTTCAAACAATAGAAAAGTGTATGAATTGTTGGTAATTGTTCGTCGAAGCGGGAGTAGTGAAAGAAATGTGATTGTACTTTACTAAAGAAAAATAAGGAGAAAAACCGTGTCAATGCTATACGTTGCACTTATATTTCAAGTGTATGGAAAAATGTATAGATTGTTTGCAGAAGAAGGAGTAGTATGTTAGGTAAAAGAAAAGGGAGTAGAGAAAACCATGTGAACATAATGGATTGCATTAAACCCTTGGCCATGAAAAAAATTAGATATGTCACTTTTCATGGCGATCGGTCAACCTGTTTTGGATTTTAATCACTCTTCAACATAAGATATGTATAGCAAATTGTATGAATTATATGTTGAAGGGCGAATAGCGAAAGAAGACCGATTGTGCCCGTAAAGGAAGAATTAGTAGAGGAAATCGTGTGAATGTAATACGCTGCATTTATATTTCAATCCTAGAATATTATATGAATTGTATGTTGAAGGGCAAACAGAGAATACATGAATGTGCTACGTAAAATAAAAGTGAGTGGAAAACCATTTGAAAGTAATATATTCTGTAGTAAAATTGTTACCATAAAAACTCTCCATGAAAAAAATATATATACGTGCCGAATTTCGCGGTGATCGGTTAAGCGGATTTCGAGATTAACAGTTAGATATATACAAACATTTAAGTTGTATAGATGATATGAATTGTTTGTAGAAGAGTGAGTGGAGAAAGACATGTGAAGGTGTTACCTAAAAGTGAGTAGAGTAAACACTGTGAATGTCACATACAGCATTTCTATATCAAACAGGCACAAAATAGTATGACTTATTTCTAGAAGAGTTTGGTTAGACGCTGGTCTACTGATCCCAAGATCGCGGGTTCAAACCCGGCCCAGGCCGATGGTTTTTAAGTGTGCTTAAAAACGACAGCTCCATGTCAGTAGATTTACTGGCAATTAAAAGAACTCCTGCGGGACGAAATTCCGGCACACCGGCGACGCTGATGTGATCCAGGCAATTGACAGCGTCGTTAAACAACAAAATAATTTTTTTTCTAGAAGAGCAAGTAGAGAGACAGTTATGAGTGTGTTACCCAAAAGCAAGTAGAGAAAACAGTATGAATGCAATACGTAGCATTTCTATTTCAAACATGCACGAAATTGTATGACTTATTTGTTGAAGAGTGAGTAGAGAGAGATGTGAATGTGTTACCTAAGAGTGAGTAGAGAAAACAGTATGAATATAATATGTAGCATTTCTATTTCAAACATACAGAAAATTGCATGATTTCTTTATAGAAGAGTATAGAAAGAGATGTGAACGTGATACCTAATAGTGAAAGGAGAAAACAGTGTGAATGTAATAGCATTTCTATTTAAAATATACAGAACTTGGCATGACTAATTTTAAAAGTGGTGATAAAAGTGTTTTATTGGCGCAAAATCACGTTTCTTATGGAAAATTGTTTATAGAAGGGTGAGTAGAGAATGAGATGTAAATGTGATACCTATAAGTAAGTAGAATGTAATATGCAGCATCTCTATTTCAAACATACAGAAAATTGCATGACTTATTTGTAGAAGAGTGAGTAGAGAAAGATGTTTGAATGTGTCACCTAATAGTGAGAGGAGAAAACAGTGTGAATGTAATAGCACTTCTGTTTCAAACATACAGAACATGTTTAAGAGGTAGAACTGGAACTTAAAAATTCAATGCCACGGCTTGTGTGTTTAAAAACACCAACAGTAAGTTTGTTGGCATAAATAAATAATAATACAGAACATGGTTTGACTTATTTTAAAAGTGAGGATAAAAGTTTTTTTTTTGTGCATAATCACGCTTTTTATGGAAAATTGTTTATAGAAGACTGAGTAGAGAAAGAGATGTGAATGTGCCACCTAAAAGTGAGTAGAGAAACCGCTGTGAAGGTAATATGCAACATCTATTTCAAACATACAGAAAATTGCATGACTTATTTGTAGAAGAGTGAGTAAAGAAAGAGATGTGAATGTGTTACCTAATAGTGAGAGGAGAAAACAGTGTGAATATAATAGCATATCTATTTAAAACCTACAGAACATGGTATGACTAATTTTAAAAGTGGGGATAAAAGTGTTTTTTGGTGCAAAATCACGTTTTTTATACAAAATTATTCATAGAAGGGTGAGGCGATATTGTTTAGAAGAAGCCTCATAAAATAGTTAAAATTTGTGTTTATAGTGGTGGCAGAAAAAGCCCCTAAAATTGTGAATCATTGTCCTAGTGGGCAATGATAGAGATCTTCAATTGTTTTAGTTTGTTCATGTGTTATCGGGATTGGCGTCATGTGGAAATCGCGAAGTCCACGAATAATTTGAAAAGTTATCAGCATATAGTGTTAATTGGAAGAACATTGTGTTTTAAAAGTTAACAGAAGTAACAATGCAGAGAACTAATATATAATTAGTAAGGCCGCATCAAAAAAATAGAAGAAGATTACGAACTCGCGAAATTATGTAGTCTGTGTTTGGGTAGTGTGAACCCCGCAGGGCTTGAGACAAAGGACGCCAATCCAGAATATTTGTATTATTGTTTGTGATGTAAAGGAACAATAAATAAGTATATTAAAAGTATAAAAAGGAAATTTAATCATCCTTGTAAGGCGTAGACCTATACCACGCCCTGAGGTACGTCGAGAAATTTGATGAAAAGTTTTTAGTCTCATAGCTGCATTAAACGTAAATAACTGTCTCAGACGTCGCATCAACAACGTGTGGCAAGTAAGAAGAGCAAATAACTGTACCAAGGGTGAGTAGAGAAGGAGACGTAAATGTGATACCTAAAAGGAAGTACAGAAACCACTGTGAATGTAATATGCAGCATCTCTATTTCAAACATACAGAAAAATGCATGACTTATTTGTAGAAGAATGAGTAGAGAAAGATGTGAATGTATCACCTAATAGTGAGAGGAGAACAGAGCGTGAATGTAATAGCACTTCTGTTTCAAACATGCAGAACATGGTTTGACTTATTTTAAAAGTGGGGATAAAAGTGTTTTTCGGTGCAAAATCACACTTTTTATGGAAAATTGTTTACAGAAGAGTGAGTAGAGACAGAGATGTGAATGGGTTACCTAAAAGTGAGAGGAGAAAACAGTGTGAATGTAATTGCACTTCTGTTTCAAACATACAGAACATGGTATGACTTATTTTAAAATTGGGGATAAAAGTGTTTTTTGGTGCAAAATCACATTTTTTATTGAAAATTGTTTATAGAAGACTGAGTAGAGAAAGAGATGTGAATGTGTTACCTAAAAGTGAGTAGAGAAACCACTGTGAATGTAATATGCAACATCTCTATTTCAAACATACAGAAAATTGCATGACTATTTGTGGAAGAATGAGTAGAGAAAGATGTGAATGTATCACCTAATAGTGAGAGGACAAAAGAGCGTGAATGTAATAGCACTTCTGTTTCAAACATACAGAACATGGTTTGACTTATTTTAAAAGTTGGGATAAAAGTGTTTTTGGTGCAAAATCACACTTTTTATGGAAAATTGTTTACAGAAGAGTGAGTAGAGACAGAGATGTGAATGGGTTACCTAAAAGTGAGAGGAGAAAACAGTGTGAATGTAATAGCACTTCTGTTTCAAACATACAGAACATGGTATGACTTATTTTAAAAGTGGGGATAAAATGTTTTTGGTGCAAAATCATGTTTTTTTGTAGAAAATTGTTTATAGAAGACTGAGTAGAGAAAGGGATGTGAATGTGTTACCCAAAAGTGAGTAGAGAAAACACTGAATGTAATATGCATGTATACAAAAATTTAACCAAATCTTAGAGCCGTTTCTGAAATACGGGGAATATATATACAAGAATTGCACTGTAAAAGCGGGAATAAAAAGATGTTTTTTTTTTTAATGTAAAATTGCGTTTTTTCGGGAATTACACCTATATAGATGAACTTAAAAGGCAAAACTCTATCTGAATACAAAATTTGATCAAAATCGTTAGAGCCGTTTCCAAGTTGCATGGAATAAATATATTGTATATATATACAAGAATTGCTCGTTTAAATATATAAGATTGTATTAGTTGAATGAGAACATTTTCAATTGTTATTCAACTTTCCAAATCTACCTTTCAAATGGACAGTATGTAAGAATATTTAGGAGGTATAAATTAACCCTGTGGTACAATAATTGAGATTGCCTTAAAGGTTGTGTACAGTGTGTGCCTGAATCAGATGACAGAAATGTGATGTATATTTACAGGCATTGTTTTTACTATATTAGAATAGGGGTTCAAGTTCTGGCTGTGGCATTAAATTATTCGAATATGATTAAGACTTTTACCATAATGGTCAGTATAAAAAAATTCAAGGTTCCTAAAAATTCTATGAACTGCATTTACTAATTTTTAAAAATATGTTCATATAATTTTCCTTTGTTTTACTTCTTCACCTGTAATAGGTAGTACACCTGGTGCATTTTGCATTCACATACTGTAACGGATTAATTAGTGGGGGGCACGAACAGCAGTTGGAAGAGCCAAAAAGAGAGGGTGGTCGGCAAGAGATGGAACAGCTTGAGATGACGCCAGAGAAAAAAGCCTGTGGTCTAGAGGTTTCTACTGCGTAGTTAGTGTGCGTTTTTTTTGGAGTCTACCGTGAGATGTGACCAGGAGTTCGTCCGCCATCAACAAGGGGAAGTAGAACCCGGGCACCAGTGCAAGTCGGCACCCACTGGTCGTGGGGAATGCAAGATAGGCGCATAAACTTCATTCTCCCAGTTACATGGAATACGACTTGGTGCATGTGGTTCCCTTTGGCAAAGGAGCGGTATGGACTTCTGAGGTGGTTGAGCCAGTTAAGTCTGGTTAGAGACGTCGCCTATGTGCAAGGAGGCTTCGATGAATGGCGGTGAAAGCTGAGGACACCGTTGTACACTGTCGACCAGGGCGTGGCTACTCCAGGCTGGAAGTTCTCCGTACATCCTATATCTTCTAGTGCCGACATCGGGATGAGTATCAGTTTTGTTAATAATACTTTGTAGGAGTGGGAAAACTCCAGAGGGACAGTTAACAAAGGGGGATTGCTCTGTACGAGGCCCCTTATCAGTAAACCGGAGAGCAACTCGGTAGTTTAGTTAGTGGATATTGTCACAGACTGTACGCAAGATTTCCAGCTAGTATTTTCTCTGTAATTAACTGATTCCAAATATAGGAAAGGTTCTTGTTTTCATTTTAGAATTTTCATGTTAATATTTAATAGCGTTCATTATCAAGTTGGTGGTTTCATTTTAATATTTTTAAGTTACTACGTAACGGAGTCCATTGTTAAAATTATTGTTTTTTAACTAATTGCTTGTTAATATTTAACACCTTTCACTATAATAAATGTTATGCTATGCTGTAGTGTGTTGTGTTACTTGGTAGTACCCTGTAACGATCCTGCGGAATACGCTAGTAAGGAAAGGGAAAGGTAGTAGGTGTAAGCAAAACGCAAAAGGAGCGTAACACTGGTAGCAGAGCCATTTTGTCCTACATACACGTTTTAGTGTCGGTGGGAACATTTAACAGGATACTACAAAGTACACAAAATAGTGTTTCAGGTCAATTATATTGTCAGTGTCATAATGGAAATTGTATTTCAGCCCGAATTCCTCCATCGTACGGAGTTGGAAAGAGAACTGAAAATAAGACAGATAAAATATGATTCAAAAAGTACAGTAGTTGAATTGGCCAGAAGTTTACGAGAAGCATTAAGCCAACCAAGCCCAATTAATCTCGGAGCGAGTTTTGATCCGGTACAGGAAATCGGACTTTGTGAGGCGAATGTTAATTTATTTGATGAAATGTTAAAAGAACTTAGGTTATCGGAAATCACACCGAGTCAGAAACGAAGAATAGTTGGAAGGTTAAAGTATTGGAGTTTTAGGATAAAGGAAAATGCACGATTGTTAGAAGGAGAAAATAATGAACAGCTTCATAAGTTGGGGAGGCGCTTGTCGTCATTAGCAACACAATTAGATGCCACCGGAATTGAAAATAAAGGAGCAACTGGTTCAGGAAATACTGAGAATATCAATCCAGAGCTACTTCAAGTTAAATTCGCGAAACTTGTTGTACCGAATCCATGGCAAGCGTTCTTAGCGTCATTAAAAATATTTGAGGTAAAATCACCAGACGACATATTGGATTTTCTCATTTGTTTGGTGAAAGCTAAAATGCAAGCTGAAGCTTTCCGAACACCACAAGTGACTGTGTTACAGATGTTACAACCTTTTGTAGGCTTGAATTTACAGTCGGTGTTGTTACAAATAATTGCAGAAGAGGGCTCGTTAGATAGTTTTCATAGTAAGGTGTTACATATGTTTCTGTCATCAGCACAAATTCATGAGCTCCTATATCGACATTTTTTTTTTAGGCTACAACGGACTTCGGAAAGTATTTTAGATTATATTAATCAGCAGAAGTTGGTAGCCTTGGCACTAAAAGTAGTACTTTCAGAAGAAGAGATTGTGAGTAATATATTACAGAATACAGTTCATATCGAACTCCGGTCATTATTTTTGAGTAAATCAAAGCCCACTACCTTTAAAGAGTTGGAGGAGGTAGCTTTGAAATATACACAATTACCAAGTTTAAATAGGGGCGGGCCTCAGAATCAAATGGGGCAACCACTATCGAATGCCGAACTAACGAAACAAGAGAGTAAACAAGTGTTCGTGTGTTATTACTGTAATAAGCCAGGTCATATGGTAAAAGATTGTGACGTTAAACGGCTTAAGGGAGAGCAGATATTTCAAAACTCGTCTTTCGGGAGGAATTCCTGACAATTAAGGGACAGGCTGGTTCACGGAATAAATGCAATACAGGGTTTAGTGCATAAAGAATTGCCTTTTATGAAGATAGAGGTAAATAGGATTCCCTCATTCGCGTTGATTGACACGGGTAGTGTGGTAACATTAGTTAATGCACAGTATATTAAGGATAAGCGTAGAGATCTAATGGTTGAGGAAACACAATTCATTACGGTAGATAGCAGCCCGTTGAAGATTATTGGATCCTTAGTAATTCCATTGAAAATTGGGGAGTTTCGTTGGAACTATAAAGTTTATGTCATAGAGGAATTATTTGTACCACTGATCTTAGGAGCGGATTTTGTTAGACATACACAAATGGTAGTGGATTTAGCGAGAGCAAAAGCTTATTTCGGTTTTCAGCCAAGTACTTATATTCCATTACAAACTTGGTTAAAACAGAGTCCAGGGGGTACAGTTATTTCTAATGTGGAAGAAGAACGGTTAAACAGGGAAATTGATCTGGGATATTTATCATCGCAACAACAGAGTAAATTACAACCACTTTTGGATGAGTTTACCGATGTATTAACGAAACGCCTGGGACGAACGAACCTTATGCAATATGAAATTCAGTTACAAGATCAAACACCGGTACGATTATCGCCTTATCGGCTACCCCCAAATCGGCTAAATTTATTAAGAAAGAAAGTAAACGAAATGTTAGAAACTGGAGTGATAGTACACTCCCAGTCAAATTATTCAAGTCCGGTGTTCGTAGTACCAAAGGCAAATAATGACGTGCGGTTAGTAGTAGATTATAGACAGTTGAACCAGAAACTGCGGATTGATTCAACCCCATTACCCCATATTCATTACTCATTTCATTGGTTTGCAGGAGCAAGATATTTTACAACTTTGGATTTAAACAGTGCGTATTACCAGATCCCTTTACATGAGAATTCTCGACGGTATACAGCTTTCACCACAGATTATAATTTGTTTGAATTTACTTCACTACCTTTCGGTTTGGCGGTTGGAGCTCAGGTCTTAACACAGTTACTAGATAAGATCTTTGGGGATATTAAATTTACTTATCTTTATCATTACTTAGATGATCTTTGTATTTATTCGAGTACTTTTGAGGAACATCTTTGCCATATAAGAGAGGTGTTTACGAGATTACGTAACGCTGGATTAACAGTTAATCCGCAAAAAGTGAAGTTCGCTACTTCAGAATTGAGATTCTTGGGGCATATTATCTCGTCACAGGGAGTACGAGTAGATCCTGACAGAGTACTTAAGATTCGCGAATATCCGCGACCACGGTCGGTTAAGCATATAGCAAGATTTTTGGGAATGGTTAATTATTTTTCGAAGTTTATCCCCGTTTATGCAGATTTGGCTGAACCATTAAATAGATTACGTAAGAAAGGAGTAAAGTTTCATTGGGATATAGAGCAAGAAAAGGCGTTTATTAAATTAAAGGAATGTTTAATGTCACCTCCAATATTGGCAGTACCGGACTTCTCAAAAAAATTTGTGCTTCAAACGGATGCCTCGTCGGGAGCGATTTCGGCGGTATTGCTATTAGAATCTGCCGAGGGGAGGAAAGCAGTGGCTTATGCATCACGAAGATTATCAGCGACCGAGAGAAAATATTCAATTTACGAATTGGAGGCCCTAGCGGTGTTATATGGCTTGGAGAAATATCGATTTTACCTGGAACATACCGAATTTCAATTAGAAACAGACAATCAGGCGATATCATGGGTCTTAGCGAAACCGAGGAAAGCAGGGAAAATTGCCAGATGGGCATTAAAATTATCTAGCTTTAAGTTCACAGTAAAACATGTCAGAAGTTCGAGTAATTCAATAGCGGATGCTCTGTCAAGGATGTATGATACGCCAGTGGATAATTGTGAACAAGTTTCAGGAAAAGTATGTACAATATTATCAAATCTTCCCTCGTTGTTTGAAGATATCCGGACCTATCAACGTAACGATAGTGAATTGGGGCCTCTATTGCAACAGGTTGAGGGGGGGGAAGGAGTACCAAAATATGTCGTACAGGATGGAGTATTGTGTTGTAAAAATAGAACGCAGGACGCAAAGATTCTGGTACCAAAGAGCTTAGTGCCAGAGCTGTTTACCTATTTTCACGAAGCGCCTAGTGGGGGGCACTTAGGGGGGTTTAAAACCAGAGCTAGGATCAAACAGTATTTCAGATGGAAAGGAATGGATAAAGAGATAACCCAGAGAGTAGCTCAGTGTCGTAGGTGTAAACAGAGCAAGCCTGTAAAGAGTAAGCAAGTGGGGTATTTGGCCTCCAAGGTAGCTGAACGGCCAATGGAGAGATTGTTTGTCGATTACATCGGACCATTTCCGAGGAGCAAGATGGGAAATAAACATGCGCTGGTGATAGTTGATGCGTTTACAAAATATGTTTGGATACGAGCAGTTCGTGAAGCGAACACCCATAATGTGATTAAGGAATTGCAAGGCATAATTGCTGTCTTCGGAGTACCGGAGGAAGTCGTTTCGGATAATGCCACGTGTTTTAAGTCAAGGGCGTTTAAATCGTTTTGTTGGGGAAGTGGCATTCGTAACGTATTCATGGTACCCTACTATCCTAAGGCGTCACAAAGTGAAAGGGTTAATAGAAACCTGAAGAATGCGTTGATTGCCTATCACTCAGATGATCACACCAAGTGGGACCAGAACTTGTACTGGTTGCAATTTGCATTTAATGCGGCTAGGCACGAGAGTCATGGCGAGAGCCCGTTCAGGTTAATGTTTAAATTCCAGCCTAACTGTCCTCTATCTAATTTATGGGGGATTAAGGACATTTTGCCGGATAAAGTAAGCGAGTCCGAGATTCGGGAGACCTGGAAACGGGTCAGACGTAATTTATTGAAGGCTAGAGATAAAGTGGCTAAGTACTATAATGCGGGACGACAAGCTCCTCACTTTCAGGTTGGCGATATAGTGTACGTACAGAATCATCCCCAGAGTAAGGCAAGTAATAAGTACACGGCTAAACTCGCCCCGAGATATAAGGGCCCATGGCTTATAGAAGAATTCACATCTCCAGTCTCAGTGCGATTGACGGAGAGCGGGACTGGAAAATCAAGCTTTGCGCATGTGTCTCAATTGAAGAAATAATAGGAATAGGAATTGTAAACTGAGATGTTCTCCGGGGTAGGATGAAGGGTTCACCTCTTCAAGGCTATTGTTTCACAATAGATTAAAGGGGGGGAGTGTAACGGATTAATTAGTGGGGGGCACGAACAGCAGTTGGAAGAGCCAAAAAGAGAGGGTGGTCGGCAAGAGATGGAACAGCTTGAGATGACGCCAGAGAAAAAAGCCTGTGGTCTAGAGGTTTCTACTGCGTAGTTAGTGTGCGTTTTTTTTGGAGTCTACCGTGAGATGTGACCAGGAGTTCGTCCGCCATCAACAAGGGGAAGTAGAACCCGGGCACCAGTGCAAGTCGGCACCCACTGGTCGTGGGGAATGCAAGATAGGCGCATAAACTTCATTCTCCCAGTTACATGGAATACGACTTGGTGCATGTGGTTCCCTTTGGCAAAGGAGCGGTATGGACTTCTGAGGTGGTTGAGCCAGTTAAGTCTGGTTAGAGACGTCGCCTATGTGCAAGGAGGCTTCGATGAATGGCGGTGAAAGCTGAGGACACCGTTGTACACTGTCGACCAGGGCGTGGCTACTCCAGGCTGGAAGTTCTCCGTACATCCTATATCTTCTAGTGCCGACATCGGGATGAGTATCAGTTTTGTTAATAATACTTTGTAGGAGTGGGAAAACTCCAGAGGGACAGTTAACAAAGGGGGATTGCTCTGTACGAGGCCCCTTATCAGTAAACCGGAGAGCAACTCGGTAGTTTAGTTAGTGGATATTGTCACAGACTGTACGCAAGATTTCCAGCTAGTATTTTCTCTGTAATTAACTGATTCCAAATATAGGAAAGGTTCTTGTTTTCATTTTAGAATTTTCATGTTAATATTTAATAGCGTTCATTATCAAGTTGGTGGTTTCATTTTAATATTTTTAAGTTACTACGTAACGGAGTCCATTGTTAAAATTATTGTTTTTTAACTAATTGCTTGTTAATATTTAACACCTTTCACTATAATAAATGTTATGCTATGCTGTAGTGTGTTGTGTTACTTGGTAGTACCCTGTAACGATCCTGCGGAATACGCTAGTAAGGAAAGGGAAAGGTAGTTTTCATTGTTAAACTAAATGGAGCCAAGTGATGCTTGTTTTAGTTACCATATACATAAATGTAGTGGTGATCAGTTAATCATAAAGAAGTTTTGTGCCACTGTGGCATGCACATAGATGAAACAATTTTTTCCCAAAAAATTAGTAATGTGCAAACTGGTTGTATTATGGCCCTGCCATGCACTGTGTGCACATCTACTCTGCATACCACAGTGCAAGCAAACAATGCATATATGCAATCATTGACCAGGTCTGAGAATGACTGCTCTTAAAATGTCCATGCTAAGGTCAAATTATTGAAAGAACCTCGAGGTGAGATTGATCCTGTATTTGAAAGAGCATGACTGTGCAAGCGTTTAAAGTAGAGAGTATTGTTATTCTTTTGAATATCTTAACCTTATATGCAACACTAAATATTTAAGTTGTAACAATACATATTTAAGTTATATACAATTCAAGTAGAAGCAGATAAAGAAGCAAACATTTGGGGAGATTTATACAAATTTATTTTTCTTCTTTTGTTACTGTAAGGCACTGATGTGTGTCTACATGTTACTTACAGCTGATTAAATCACACTCAAGAAAAAGAAGTGATCACTTGATAAGAATAGGTACTAATCTGTGAGTTTGGCAAAAGAGGTGGTTATAAAATTACAATTGAAAGTGTTGATATGTATCATTTTTTCATTACAGTTCAGTCACCTCCGAGAATAGTGAAGCAGCCCCCAACAGATGAATTACTATTCCAGGTTGCACAGCAGCAGAACGAAAATGATAAGCCATTCATTATTGAATGTGAAGCAGAAGGTGAACCTGCACCAAAGTAAGCAAATACTATCAAGTGTATGTAGTTGGTGGAGTGCTTAGTTTCTTTAAAAACAATTTTATGTGTGTCATAGTTTACAACTTATGATGGTAACAGATTTCAAAAATTGTGATAACGAAACAGAGGGCTGCTCTTAGTGTTTCTTTTTCGGGAAGAGTAGAAAAGAGATAACAAATGGATTATACAGCTAATGTGTTCCAATACTTTGGATTGCATTCTGTTTTCATAAGGCAGTGTTTCTAAAGCGGTTACTGCAACATTCTGTTATCCTACACAAAAAAAAAAAAAAGCAAATAAATTAGGGATGGGTCTTCGGTACTTGTGATACCTTGATACGATGCATGATATCAAATTGGACGATACTTCTGAAAATTCACTTGGTACTTTATCAATACTTTAGTGGTTATTCTGCAATTTTTATTTTATTTTAAAATCACAAAATATTACCGCAAGTAGAACCTTTTAAAGTGATCACTAGGGCTCGGAAGTTCATACCCTAAAAAACACTGAAATATGCATGCAAATATGCTCTTAAAAATGTCAAAATATGCCAAGAAATAAGCACTATTTCATTAGAACAGTTCATGTCCCTTTGCAGTAGACGAGTTAGTGTAAATAATAAAGTTACCTTATTCCTTAGAGGTTGAAGTAGAAGTGGTCCTGCTGCTAGTATTAACTGCTAAATTGCGGTTCACAACCAACACTACATAAATTGTCAACAGTAAAACGTTGTCGATTGTCTGGCAAAACACTTTTGTAACGTGAAAAACTTCTTTACACGTCACAAGATGTTATAGGCGCATATTTAAATGATGTTAACTGTTTCACAGAGAGAGTAAACTCTCTCGGTGTGACAGATGGTTTTCTTTCTAGGATGTATCGAATATCGCACATCTGTTTATAAGCAGAATTTTTTGAAATTACATAATTCACTTTCTCTTTTACTTTTTGTCCTATGCTACCAGGAACCGAACTTAGATCACATATTGTTTTTTTCAAGCACAGTAAGTGATTCATGCAAAGGAGGTCCTACAGCTTCCAATGCCGTTATGGCTGTTGGTAAGAAAGAAAAATGGGCAGATATGAAACTAAGATCCTTCTTTAACCCAGTGCCTGACATAATATTTTGCACAGTTTGTATTGATGAAGCATCGTTTGAGTCCAATGAATTAACAACCTCTTTGATTATTTCTATGTGCTCAGCACAATATAAAACTGCATCGACTCATGTTCCCCATCGAGTTAACACTGGTGCAGGAGGAAGTCGGATATTAGATGCTGTTGATCTAAACAACTTAACTCTTTTAGGAGATTTAACAAAAATTCTCTTTGTACTGGACACAAATCTACCTACCAGTGGGAAAGAATTGCGTATTGTCTCAGAAATTCGATGAAGAGCTTGTGCCTAACAAGTTCTATAAATTAAGTTAGGAAAAATACCTTTCAGTGTTTGTCCTGATTTCACCATATAAGGACCTGCATCAGCAAATAAAAGCAACCAGTTGTATTCGATTCCACTTGGGCATTGTAATTTCAGAGAGTCCATCACAAACTGTGCACAGTTACATTGTCAGTGGCCGACAATTTGCACACATTAAGGAGATAAGCTCTAGTCTTTTGTTCATTATTTAAGGCACCCACAATTATATTAGCAATAGAACGGCATTCAGAATCAGAGGTTTCATCAACAGACAACCACACAAACTGATCCGCTAATTCATTTTGTATATTTGACAATATGTTATTGTAACAATGCCCTACACAAGTCTTACGCAGTGTACTTTCTTCAGGCACATGTTGTTGAGTACACTTGGCAAGAAAGTTTTTAAATATCGGATTATTAATTTTGAACAAGGGAATATCAGCAGCTAAAATACTTAACACAAGTCACAGGAAAATTCAGTAACCCTGCTTCCTAAACACGCTACTAATTTAAGAGGTAGAACTGGAACTTAAAAATTCAATGCCACAACTGGGATTTGAACCACAGACCTTCCCAGTTGTGGCATTGAATTTTTAAGTTCCAGTTCTACCTCTTAAACTTTGCCCACACACGGCTTGTGTGTTTAAAAACACCAACAGTAAGTTTGTTGGCATAAATAAATAATAATTACTCTACTAATTGTTTTAGAACAGGTTATTTGTTTGCGAGTTTTCTGATTAAATCTGCTTATGTTTTGCTGTGTTTATGTGCTAAACTATTTGAAATCTTTTCTCACTCCCTATATTTTTGCCACACGCTCAACAAAACAGTGTCCTATTATCTGTAGATATTAAACCACCCGAAAACTCTTTCTGTAAATTAATTAATCTAGCACTTTAAGTTTAACATTTTATACGCCTAATTTAATTTGGAGGGAACCAGTTCACAACAATGTTACGTTTGAAGACCACGCAGAGGCAAGCATTGCTATAATCGTGCTGCTCAAAACGTTGACCTGCTCTTTAACTTTGTTAATATAAACCTCTCAGATAACGCACTGATTATTCTCTACGCACATACATATAATGAAAGGATGGAAACGGGATTCACTGCATAACAACATGACTCAGCGTTGCTTCTCGCCACCTTGCGAGTTACATCATCATATGCAACACTACCAATATGAAAAATATTATCCAGGTGGAAAAAAAATTGTAAAAATCATTAAAATATGCTATATAGAGGCCATAGTATTGAAATATTTATCAAAATCAAGAAAATATGCACTTATATGCACCATAAAATCATGTCCAAATAACTGAAAATTCCATAATTCGTGCACATAATGTAAAAGCATACATTTTTAACCCCTATGAAAAAACATGCAAATGCATGAACTTCCTAGCCCTAGTGATCACAATGACCATGCAAACAGTAGAGACGAAGCTGGAGATACGGTCAGGAAGTTTTCCTGAAGAATTGTCTGTTTACCTGCAACTTTGTTTACCTCCAGACAAGAAGCACTTCCTATAATTTTCCTCAGTCATATCAGTACACATAATTGCTTTTAAAAAATTCTGCCGAAGTGGAAATTCTAAAAGATGAGCCTGTGGCACTTCTTTCATGGTCATCAGTGACATCGGCATCATCACCATCATTATCTCAACCTACACTTCAATTATTTATGGACAAGAATTGTCATTTAAACCAGGTGAAAGTCGGACAAAGACAATTACCACAAAAATTGCTACAATGGTATGCAAAGATAACCAACCATTCAGCATTGTTGAGGATGAAGGATTTCAGGAGTTGACTTAAGTATTTTGAACCTAGATATGCTATGCCTTCTTGTAAGCAAATATCTAATACAATCATTCCAGAACTTTACAAAGAAGTGGAAACAAGAGTAAGAAAAGAGCTTCAAAATGCTAACAGCATAGCTCTTACAATGGATATGTGGACATTAACAGCCTGTAAGAATTATTTAAGTATTACCGTTCATTTTATGCACCTGGACTATAATCTTAAACATATGTACATTGAAGTGATACCTTTGAAGAAGTGAGCCACACAGGTGAAAATATAGCTAATTTTGTAAAGAAAACTTTAGAAACTTGGGATTTAATTGATAAATTAACTATCGTGATAACGGCCGCAATCTTGTAAATGCTATGAAGTTAGGAAACTTTACTCACATGTCGTGTTTAGCTCTGTACATTCCAGCTTGTTTTGAAGTATGGACTTTTAACTTCAAAAAATATTTGAAGTCTTATTTCATCATGTAGGAAACTAGTTGGGCATTTCAAACACTCTTCAAAATCCACTAAGATTCTCAAAGTGACACAGAAGCATCTTTCTCTACCACAACACTGCTTGATTCAGGATGAACCTACGCAGTGGAATTCAACTGTACATAGGCTAAGAAGACTTCAGCAGCAAAATAGGGCCATAGTTTTTGCATCCTCTAAGCTCTACTTGTCAGTGAATCTTACAGTATCATAATGGGATCTTGTTAATATACAGATTGACATATTAAATATTTTCAATCAAGCAACACTTGCTGTAAGTTTATCTTCAGTGTCTGTTCAAAGTGATGCCCGTTTTGAACAGTGTTATTTCTGACACAGTAGGTCTGTAATTGCGACTGTTTGACAGTCATTGCTGGATAAAATGAACGTGAGGTATAAATCCATTGAAGAAAATATAAATATGTTCCATTGTGGATCCCTCTTAAAAAGCCAAGTTTTTCACAACCCCATGCTTTTAGTTGTGCTAAAGACTAACTGATGGACCTTGCTAAACAAGAGGAATGTTCTGCACTCAAAAATGATTAGGTATTTTTTTTCTCCCCCGATTTTCAGATACCTATGTAGGGATAGTCATGTAATACTGACATACTTGTAAAAATCAATCAGTTCACAAACTGTCATTTATTTTGGATGTCACCTACTACAAAGCCCAAGAAATTGCCAGGGATGTGGTACCTGTACAGTAACATTATACAAGAAAATAATTGTATGTCAGATTCACTGCCAGTTAAGTTCCCAAGAAGAAATCACTGCATATCTCAATGATGATTTGTCACCTCATTCTAGTACACTGGATTACTGGAAAACAAATTCAGAATTTCCAAAACTGAAAAAAAATTAACTGCTAAATATTTGTGTATTTCACCTGCTGCAGTTTTCTCTGAAAGACTATTTAGTACAGCAGGACCCATATGTGACAAAAAAAGGAAGTAAACTTGACCCCAAAAGAGTGAGTGCCAGTATTTTTGAATAAAAACTTATAAAAATGAACTGTTTCAAAAACGCATTTTGCTTTTAAATGAGTAATGTAGAGTTTAAAAATAAGTACACTGATGATTTTAAATTTTGTCTCATTAAATATGTGCGCCCAATTAATTAATTTTATTGACATTATACAGTTCTGCCAGCATTCTATTTGATATTGAAACTAGAAGTAGAAATGACGGTGTCGAGTATTGAAGTATCGATTATTGTAAAAAATGTGATATACCAGTATCAAGTATTGAGAAAAACTGGTATCGACCCATCTCTAAAAAAATATTAAGTTTTAATGAAATATAAGTGAATTTAAGCACAACCAAGAAAATAACCCATGATTTGAGAGGTGGAACTGGAACTAAATAATTCAGTGCCACAGCTGGGGCATTGAATTTTTCAGTTCCAGTTCCACCTCTCAAACATTGCCCACACACGACTTGGGTGTTTAAAAACACCTACAGTAGGTTTGTTGGCATAAATAAAAATAACCCATATTAACATTCTTATAAACAAAATTTTTTCTTAGGTTTTGTTGTAAGAGAGCATTGTATGTTTACAGTTGTTATAGATGTAAACTAAATGACAGCTGTGCCTTGGAGCTGAAATGTACTAGTATTTGATGGAAGTGGCAGTACTCTGAAAAGACAGCATGACATGTTATGTACAGCTAACTTAAATGTTAGTTTTCCAAATTATGATTAATTAATACAAATATTAGTTCTCTTAAGAGCAGATGAGAAATTATTATTAAGAAATGGGAAAATAATGTTTTCTGCTTGCAGTTACAGGAGTGAAGCTAATTATAAATGTTGAACACGATATCACTATCACAAATATAAAATTTTATTTCACATAAAAATACATAGTATTAGAGTAAAAATGCAATTACATATTTTTCATACTCTAGTTATTAGCACATATTTTATATACAAGGTCGTTCAATGTATAATGCCCCACATTTGTTTAAAAAATTCACACACACACACACACTCATAGACGGTCAATTTGAGATAGGAAACCAATGGTCTACGACATCCAGTCTCTCCAAAGAAGCACTTTTAAATTGTAGCGCTACGAAAAGCTCTTACATTGGACACTTAACATGTGTCTGCACGCCACTGCACTGGATAATCAGTTGTGGTAAACGGCTACAGAAATATAGGACACTTTTAAAACGTGCCCTTTGGCCATGTGGTTAAGGCCTGTGGACCTCATGAAGACGAGAAATTGAGTTCAAGGGTTATAAGGGTTTTTTTTTTTTTCCTTTTTTCTTTTTTTTTTTTTTTTCTTTTTCCTCATTTTGAGAGAAATGTTGTACATTTGGTTTAAAATAGCAAAATACGACCATGATATGCAATGTACAGAATACTGTGTACTTTTACTTCTTACATCTGATGACTTAGGCTGGAGGGTTATATATTGCCATTTGTCTGAAGCTGACTAGGCTATTTGTCCATGTCAATAACAGAAATGTTCCTTCCAAAGGTTGACCTGCTGCAAACAGTTCACAAATCGTTGTACCAGTAATAGCACAAAGAGATGCTGAATACCTATGTGTTAGTATGACAGATGTCTAATACTGCCAATAGGTAACCTTAATAACCCTGGAAGACACTGACACCACAATGTGGTGACTGTTTCCTACTCGAGTCACCCAGGTCTCATTTCCTATTTTCTTGAGCGCACAATAACATTGCGTTAGGCTTGAACCATCTCTTCTTCTTCTTATTCGGGGTAGCCTCGTTTGAGCCATCTCTGCCATTTTGCTCTGTTCTTGCACATTCTCTTCATATCCACAACAGTTTTGCCCCTTTATGTCCCAATCTCTCAATCCTATCCTCCCACCTCAACTGACGATCCTCGACCACTTCAGCAATTGCTTTCTGTCTTAATTCTCTCATTTCGTACTCGATCTCTTCTTGTCTTTCCTACAGCTCTCCTCAAGAACTTCATTTCTGTGGCAGTAATCTTACTCAGAAGTTTGTCTTGTAGTGCTAGACTCTCCATACCATACAGCTTAATTGGTGCCATGATTGCATTATAGATCTGTTTTTTGGTTCTAAGGCGTATCTCCTTTCCTACTAGTGTTACCCATTATATAATAAGCTGATACTGCTTTCTTAGTTCTATTTAGTACCTCTGATTCAATTTTTCCATCGCTACTTATTATGATTCCTAGATATTAAAAAATTTCTACCTTCTCAAGAGGTTTTCCATTACAAAGGATATTGAGTTCTTCTTCCTGTTTATTCTGTTTTGATACTCATATTACTTCACTTTTCTCTTCGTTCACTATCATTCCCTTCCTTTTCAGTTCTTCATACCATTCCACCACTGCTTGCTGAAGTTGAACCATCTTATTTAAGTGAAAATGAAATTCTCAGTGTGTACCTACTATTTAGGTCATGCAAGTTTAAATAATAGTTAAACTTGAAACAAAAAGTTTAAAGATTAGTTAAACAAAAAAATTACAGCGAAACAAATGTTTCGTGTAAGTCGAATTAGATTAAGCATGCACTTATGAAGAAAGAAAGAAAAAAGAGCACTAAAAATATGGAGTTATGAGTAGTTCCCAAGAGTTTGATAGAGCCAACATTACACTAAGCTTCAGACATCATACCAAAAAACAGTACTGCCAACATACATAATAAAAGCATTATTTCTAACTTCGGATATCAAAGGGTTAACATAACATGCTTTCAAATGATAATAATGCTTGAACATCATTACCACACATTTTTTAATAAAATCACTTCCAAACACTAAATATTGTAATATATTCCAAAGTAAGAACAAATTAGAAACTAAAAACTTCACTTATCTTGGTATGATTTGCTGACCCTGGGTTTCAAGCTGTGTCCAGCTCATTCTCAAAGCCATATTAAGATAAGTGAAGTTTTTAGTTTCTAATTTGTTCTTACTTTAGTGTCTTTCAATCGCTTCTTTGTCATCTGCTAGGCAGTTGCAGAGAGTTTCGAAGGTGCGCTAGGGAACACTGATGGTGTACCTCCTCCCTTAAGTTACATGTCCTGCTATTGTCTGTTGAAAAATTCTCAAAGAGATTAAACAGGTCTTAAAATACCTCATATTGATTAAATGTGTATTTACATCCTATTAGAAAACAAAAGTGTTATGTGGCAATTATTATTTATTTTATTTATTTATTTTTTTTTTATTTATTTATTTATTTATTTATGCCAATACACTTGCTGTTGGTGTTTTTAAACATGTGTGGGCAATGTTTGAGAGGTAGAATCAACCTGAAGAAATCAATGCCACGCTGCCTAGTGAGCAGAGGGTCTGTGGCTCAAATCCTGGCGGTGGCATTGAATTTTTCAGTTCTGGTTCCACATCTTAAAGTGTTATGTATTTTTTATTAGCACTATATTAATCTTAATTTTTCTAATACTCATTTACTTGTAGGATGACGTAGTTCTATTACAAGAATTGAAAAGTAACCTTACAATAGTCTTTAAGTTTATGATTGTGTGAATCATAATTTTGTAATGCACATCAAATTGTTTGGTCTAAGGGAATTTCTCATCTTGAAATTTCATCTTTCTTAACATCTTGTGAAATTCGTGTCCTTTTCCAGAATACTTTTAGCAACTTTAGCTAATTTTTCTACCCTTCCTTGTATGTATTTAACCAGGAAGTTGTGGATTTTAAACTCTTCACTTATATGGTTTCATACCTTCTAGCATTTCCCCCCTTTGCCTTTTAGTCCTTACCCCCTACTTTCACAACTTCGTAGAAAACAGTCTTACATAGAAGTTTACAAATAACATATGTTCCATATCATGAAAGAAAAGGCGCTGAAAGCTCTCAAAATCCAAAATATGTATTAGATTAAAACCAATAGATGGCAGTGTGTACTTTGATATACAGTAAAAGAACCAAATACAGAAACAGGATAGTGAAATAAAAAGTAAAAAATAAAAGAGGAGAAACTTCTTTTGTTTAAATTAAATGCCCTTTTACTGGAACATGAATCAAAGAAACAAAGTTAGCATAAATCACCTTGAGGGCATAAAACATTAAAGCTACGTAGTATACATTCTAAGAAAGGCGTACTCAGCCAGGATTCAATGTTCGGACTATAACCACAGTGTTTGAGCTTATAGGACCCTCAACTAATGCAGCAACTTATTTTAGTGATTTGCAAATTGTAAATTATAATAAATTATTATATTTAGAAGACATTGTGTAATACTTTTGTATTGCTTTGAAAATATCTTCCCTCTCAAAATATTAGATCCTTTCACACTTTGCAGTGTATCTAGTAATTTCTTTTGTCACTTTTCATCTTAGCTATGCAAATTGTATAAAACATAAATATTTTGAAGCTTTGCAGATAGCCTCAATTCCACTTTGTTTACTGTGTGTGATAGGCTGATATTCATTGCAGAGGATTTAAGTCAACTTCTCTCTCTCGCACATGCGCACACATACAATACGCACATGCAATCAGCATATATTCACTGCTTCAACTGTTGCATTGCCTCTGGGATATAGTAGTGGTCACAAGCCAAAGCAAAAATTTTGTGGGTTGTTTTGAAAACAGGCCAAACATTGTTTCATTGGAAACAAGAACTGTCAAAAACTTCCCTTGGATATTCAAAACCTTGCAACGGTACATAGACAACATTTTTGCAATAGTGCCAAAGAAACACATCGAAGATAAACAAAAACTGTTAAATTTGCAAGAAAAACCATAAAACTTAACTTAGAAACAGAAATAGGTGGACAACTTCCATTTTTAGACTTAAAAACCATAAAAAAATGCAAACAGAATAAACTTTGGAATCTACAGAAAACCACACAGAAGGATAATTATATCAAATGCAGCAGTTAACCCAAGACCACACAAACATGCAGCTTTCAGTAGTTTAATTCATACACTGGAGACATACCACTTTCAATACAAGAATTTCAAATTGAAAAAATCATCAGAATTGCAGAAATAAATGACTTCCAAAAATTGATAGTTAAAAAAGTAAACATAGCGAAAAAGAAAAACCTATTGAAAGAAACAACCACACTCAGCAAACCAATAAGGTAGTCTTCAGAAAATTCACTTATCACCCACAGACATATATGACAAATTCAAAGAGATTTTTAAAGAACAAAGCGTTCAGTTGGTTCCAATTAACAGATACAACACAAAAAACTTTCTCAGTTCAAACACTAAAGACAGCATTCCAACAAATAAAAAATCTGGAATCTGCCAAATAGAATGCAATAACTGGAACCTGGTTTATATAGGAAAAACTAAGAGGAATTTGCAAACGAGAGTCAAGGAACATTTCAGACATATAAAACACAAACACTTGAAAAAATCAGTTGACTCCAATTTCTTGGAAAGAAAATCACGACATTAATCTGAATCCAAAACTATTAAAACAAATATCAGAAAACAAAGAATTATCAACATGGGAACAGATCTTTGTCTGGAAGAACAAGGACAGTTTTCATAAATGTATTTAGAGAGTTTTCAATTTTGATATCCCACAGAACGACCCATTGTACAAGTTCTTAGAATCACCACCAGAGCAATCTACAGAAGAACCAACCTCTAAGTTCAGTCGATGTCTAGTTGATAATGTAGGAAAATAACCTCTGAAACATGTTCCAGGAAATTTAAAAGGTGAATGTTGTTTAGTGTTATTAATTGACCCATTTTTCTATTTTAAGGCCAATCATTGTTCAGACATTTGCACTTGAATTCAATTTTGACCCTGTGTTGTCACTGCACCCATCTACAAGATCTTTTCTTACACAATCCTCAATCAAAATGTGATATACCCTTGCAGATTATATCCGTAGAGTATTAACAACTTGTTGCACTTTGAGTCAGTGATCCTCCAAAACCATATTCTATAATCATTTCTGGGGTGGGGACACATCTTGGTTGGACATTATGTGGATCATTTTCTAAGCTCTCCTGACCAAATTTAAACTCATTGGTCTGCTTGGCAACAGTTGAATATGAAGGAGCAGGGTCCCCAAGGGTGTTCTGAAAATCAGCCTGAATTTCACTTGCTTTCGTACCTTTCTTTACAGAGTATTTTATCAGGTTGAAATCTCAGGTTTTTCCATTTTCTAAAGTCACTACAAGGAATAACAATTGAGAGATGTCAGCACCACAGTTGTACATACAGAGCACTAATACACCACATTTACTCAAGAAGGATGGCATCAGATGCAGGTTGTAGTAGCGGTGACCTCTGTTTTTGATTCTGAGAACTTTTCAAACAACCCTTGTGTAAATCTCAATTTTAAAATCCACCAATGCAATGTTGGACAAGAAAGCTTATGATCAATAAATACCAGATTTTCCCATTTATTTTAATATGTTGTAGAATATCATGCTTTCATATCTTCCTAGTGTCCAAAGTTATTTATTTCAAAGTCTTCCTGTACATTTACAGGTTGCCACTATGTCAAAGAATATCTGCATTTTACATTAAATGTTTATGGTTCAGATGTTTTAATGGTTAAGAAAATTGCTAATGGCCTATTGCGCTCTTTTAGGTACCGATGGATAAAGAATGGAAAACCCTTTGCCTGGCAAACTTATGATGACAGAATATCGCAGCAGCCTGGCAGAGGCTCACTTGTTATATCTTCTCCTCGAGATGAAGACCTTGGTAAGTAACTGCAGTAATTCTTTCAATTTTTAGTTTGTCGGCAAAATGTATGGGCACAGAGGATTTTTGTGGGTTGATTTAATTAGTTTCAGAGTTTTACCATGTACATGAAAGAGCATTAAATTCTATTTCATTATATTGTAATTTGTTGTTAACTATAAGACTTCTCATTAACTTATGACCACAACCCAAATGTACCAAACTATGGCTGTCACAAAATTTAATGGCAGTTGATAGCTGACCATTGCTGTTCTACAAATAAATTTTGTGGATGTAAATAATTTATATCACCAGCTTTACAGCATGATTTCACAGTCTGTTTAACTACACAACACTGCACGGTGTGACAAACCTATGATTAGATTTTGTTGAGCCATCCACCATTACATTTTGGGACAGCCGTAATTGGTGTACAATGAGTGCTATGTTAGGCCAGAACGTTTCTGTGCATATATCCTTCATCCATTCACTGGGTTGCAATGAAGTACAGACTTTATTGTATGGAAGTTAACATAATATTAAGCCTCTAAACTCCATCCAGCTCAAGAAAGAATCACAGTGTTAACAAATACATTTACCATAAGGAAATAATGAAGCTATTAACAGTGAATCAACAAGAATCTAATTTTGTTCTTACTTTAAATACATGTGCCATTACTGTAGCACACCTTTCAGGCAAATAAACGTATGAATAACAATAGTCTTGTTACTGCAGTGCACTATTACCCGTTTTGTACTTCAAATAATACAGACTGCGAATAATGATAGCATTTTAATCATCTTTTATTTAAACATGAATAAATAACTTTTATTTTTTGTCATGGCCACGCAGATATCAGGATTTCCACATTGTTTATGGGGGGGAAAGCAACAGTCTGCTAATTCACTATTGTTTGTTGTGATCATGGCTGATTTTACAGTGGGTCAGCACAGTGTAATTAAGCTTTGTAGTAGTGAAGCCATTAAAAATGGTGAAAAAACAACGGTTTTGGATGTGCTCAATATTTGAGCTTTATGACACCCTTCCTATTAAAAAGTCAGTTTTAATAACATTGGAAACAACTGGTGTGTCTGTGAATGCTTTACAACCAAGTGTAGACAGACATCATAAACCTGGAAAGTATTCGAGCAATATCACCACTTCTGAGTCTGAGCTGTATGTTCCACTATTACACAAGGAGTATGATAAACGTTTAAGGTTTTACATATAAAAGAATCATCGCATTTCTTAATCCACTATTGAATTTGCGCATGTAATTTTAATAAGTATGGGGATATGTATTTCTTTAATAGTCAAATGTTGGTGCAATGAAAGATAACAATACAGGGGTATGTGTTTCTTAGATACTCAGTGTTGGTGCAGTAAAAGATATTGTGTGGTTGAAAGAACATCAGGTAACAATACCAATTTCTTGAGCTCCCAAAAGTAAACAGCTAAGTAGGGAAAGAGAGGAACCTGCACCATACATTCATGGTACTTCAAGTGTGGACTGGTACTGTGTGCATTTATTGTTAGGAACCACTCTCAGGCAGGAACAATTATAGTGGCCTCTAATGGTAACCAATAGTAATTGAAGAGTAGTAAATAGTGCAAACATTCTGTATTGGAGAACATGAATTGTAAAGTCAAATTCCTCATGTAAATTGTCTTAGTATTTGCATTTTATGACTCCAGGTTGTTTTACCATTTTTAAAGAGTTTTGTATATATATAACTTATATTATAGAAATTTGTGCTTAGCTAGGGAGTGATGTTTGCTACTGTTCAGTATGTGTTTACCTGTGGTACCAGAAAGAATTTTGACTGTAATGTAAAGGAGGTACAATGAATAGCTTTCTAACAAATTCATTGACTCCACTTTTCACTAGAGCTTGTTTCTTCTGCAAGTTTTTCAGGTGTTGAGAGCTGACCTATTTTATTGTTCCACTGTGTAAAGAAAACCTTAGCTATTAACTGTGCTGATAAATTGACTACATCCTCAATTGCTAGGATATTTTTCACACAACTTGTCAAAGGATTCAATATAATTTATTTTTCACCACTTTTTAATAATTGCTTCTGGGATGTTTCACAGATTGCATTGTGCAAACTGAAGGTTGCAAGTTGTTCTATTACCTCCAAGTGCAATAGGTATTCTCAGTAATGTGTATAATTCAATGAAGAACTGAAGCTGTTAACAGTAAAGCAACATGTATCTTAAAACTATTATTTAGAGACTAAAAGCTTCACTTATCTTAGTACTTACTGCAAGTTCTTGAAATATTATGCATATAATTGCTTGAATACCAAAGAAACAGAATGCAATTCAGTACTAGGCTGTTGCATTTAAATAGGCTATTTTTATAGTTTTTGCCATAAATATAAGAAGTCTGTGAAATAAGATTATGAACTAAATTTTCTTTCTGCAAAGGATACAGGGCTGAACCTGCCAATGGCATCGCAGTCATGCATGTGATTTTGTTTGTATCGCCACACATTTTTAGAATAGAGCCAGTATAGAGGAAGGTTTCAAGTGTAAATAAGCTGCAAAATTAACTGAGATAATGTGTGAGACAGAATCTTAATCTACTAACAGTATGCTGCATGCAATTTGCAGTGTTATCTGTGGAAAGTTGCATAGTTCTATACATAAAGGGTTAAATACATTTTAAAGAATAAAAATTGCTCAGAGCTTCCTGTTTAGAAATAGCTACTAATTCACAGTTCTGTGTGATTATTAGGCCAGTACCAGTGTTTCGCAGAGAATGAATGGGGTATAGCTACTTCAAACTCAGTGTTCGTCCGAAAGGCTGAGCTCAACTCCTTTAAAGATGAGCCACCAATCACAGTGAGTGCCCAGGAAGGGGACCCGTTCAAG
>CM060963.1:138682260-138749760 GCA_030765045.1 Tenodera sinensis
TGAAAATGTGAAATTCTGTACAAAAGATTTTGTAGGGCCATTCGAATTGCTTCAATTTCTCCATCAAAGTTTGCAGTTCCATAACTTAAAGATTTGTAATAGGAAAAGAGGTGACACGTGACTCCAGCACCTGCTCCATCTTGGTTTGATGTCAACGATCCATCAGTATAAATAGGTTGAAACTACTGTATCGATTTCTAGATAATTCTGCTCCATCCTCAGCTATTGGATGACTGAAGCTCTCTTCCTCTTGCTCCTTCTCTCCACTGACAGTCCTATTGCCATCTGGTGTTAGAGGTGCAAAGTGTTAACACTTCGTTCAATGCCAGTGTTTCAAAATTTATTATGTTATCAGTGTTTTTGAGGTGTTTTCCCAAATGTTCAATTCTATTGATGGAGTAAGGGATTTTATATGTTGGCCAATGTTGTGGTTCTCTATCCAAACATGGTGTGTCACAGCAGACTTCTGTTTGTCTTAGTTTTGTGTTTCTGTGGTGTTCCTTTAGTCTGATTTACAAATTTCTTTTCGTTTTTGCCTATGTAGCTTTTCTCGCATTCTTCACAGCTGATCTGATAGATTCCAGATTTTAAAGTGTTTGGTTCTGTATTTTTAAGTGACTTGTTTAGTAGGTTCTTCAGACTGTATTTGTTTTGTGGTGCTAGTTTTATATTCAACTCTTTGAAGATTTGTTCAAATTTCCTAAAACCCCAAAGATGGTGGATGAATTTTCTGTACTTCCAGTTTCTGTTCGAAAGTGATGACATTATAGTTTGTGAATGATGGCAGCAAAAATAATTTTTTCTAGTGTTATGTGCAACCCTAGTTAATAAAAATAAATGCATTGTTACATTTAATTCATATGCTAAAGTCCTATCACTGTGGGTTGTGGGTTGAATGGCAGATTGCTACTGCCTATAGTTTGCTACATTGATTACCATCTCTGATGTATTGTTATTATAGGCTTTACACATCACATCACAATCGTGAACATTGTTGGCTAACCTCTTTTCTTCAAATAAAGCTTTATTACATATTTAAATGGTTCATTTGTAGAAATTTGAGATTTTAATTGGATTTAAACAAACTGTCATTGAAGGCACTGTACTTAATTTTCCTAGGCAATGTTGCAACTCAAGCATTGTTTAGTTAACTGTCTAAACTTAGAGGAAAAAACTAACACTTCAACAGTTCTGCAATCTTCTATATTTGAATTAAAATGTCTTCAATGTGTATTTGTTGACGTGCATTAATATCGTTTCATTCTTATTGATGATTGTTTTCCAAATATTTTGCCTTGCTGGACAAGCGCTACATTTTAATAATTTAACCTAGTTATCAACGCTCTGCTCTTAGGATGATGATGATGATGATGATGATGATGATGATGATAGAAAGACTATTACACAATGTGCATTTCTTGGTTCATTCTAAGATTTACAAAAATCTGAGTGAGTTTTTTCTTTCTGTGCACCACATTAGACGGTATTGGTCACAATTTGACTCACATAGTTTGCACTTGGCTCATGGAACATCTCTGTCTGGTATATCCAATGATGAAAACCATGTACCGTGAATCTCGTCACAGTATGCCGTAGGTCGTATCCTGCTTGCATCCATTTCCTGTAGATCATTGCATCTGTGGAGAAGAAATCTGGCCATATCTCTTGTTTCTTCTTGTTGAGTGTTTGTAGTAGTTCCTTGTAGGCTTTGATTTGTGGTTATGTCAGTTCTAGTCGAAGTTCTTCTATGAAGAATTGTTCTTTGGCTAACACATGTAAACCGTGATGATCTGCCCTTAGAATTAGAACCTGGTAAGTTGTATTCACATAACTTTCTCTACAGATTATTCTACAAACTTTTCTTACAAAAGTTTACTCTTCTATCCACTTGTTGATAATCTAAACTTCCAAAGCACATTTACACGTTTCCTTTTAGTTACAAGGATACATCATCTAAAGTGATAGATGCTTAAAAAATCTGATGTGTTGCACTCATATGACTTTCTCTGCTCTTGTACTGACCATTCATACAAACTCTTACTCCTATATCTTCTTGTTAGATAAACATTTGTACAAATTATCTTATTGCTTATTTCCTTGTAGGTGCAAGAGGAATATTAGAATACAGTAGGCTTTGAGCAATAGTCAAATCTTTTAAAGCTTTGATATCCCGTTCTCTTTGCGCGCTTAATATATAAAAAAATTAACAATGTTCCATTTCACGAAAGTTTTAAGTTTTCTGAAACTGACACAAATAACGAAGAATATCTCCTAAATGCTTTACTCTACAAAAAAAAAAAATTTATTTAGACATAAATTGTGTGTTTTAGCGAGATCTACATTTCTTATAGAGTAAGATTTTGTCTATCTCTTATGGTTTACGAGTTATTCAAAAGTCATCCAATAAACAGGAGTACATAGGCTATAGGCAGAAAATTGAAAATATACATTTCATTTGTCATGTAAATATCTTAAACATATGGCATTTTAATCAAAATCGTTAGTTATTTTCAAGAAAATCAAAATTTCTGAAACATTTTCCATATAAAGGGTAGCATTTAAACTTAAATACCAACTCTGTTTTAACTGACTTTTCGTTTTTGAGATATGCTGTCCACAGATTGACACGCGCGCACACACACACACGCACACACGCGCGCACACACACACACACACACACACACACACAGACCTTTTTCTAAATTTTTTTTATTTTTTATTTTTTATTTTTTTTTTTTTTTTTTTTTTTTTTTTAATTTATTCAGGGGCTCTCAGAACGTACATATCCAATGAAAATCTCAACATCACATTTTTGGGTGGAATACAATACTTCCTCTGCTTACCAGTAGAAAAAGTAAAAATGGATCCCTATGTAACAGCTTTTAATTCCATACTATTTCCATGTCTCAATAAAAAAACCAATAGCTATTTGCCACTTAAAAAAAGTACAAGTATTTGAAAATTCAACCCAACAACAAAGAATATATTGAAAATGGCCAAAGTCACAAAAATCTTTGACATAAATTGTGTGCTTTAACAAAATTAATTTTTTCATATGAAGGTTTTGTCTATCTCTTATGGTTTAGCTGTTAAATTAAAGTCATTGAGAGTAAAGAGAATGCAATCTTCTTTACCTGATTACCCTCCCCTTATGTAGCACTTATGTATACCCCCAGAAGTTTAAAGCCACTGCATAGAGTCAGATGCCTGTTGGGGGCCAGAGGAAGACATTAAAGATGGTGGTCAGTCAAGCATCAGGTATGAGACTGAGGAAGAGGATGATATGAAATGCAGGCAAAATGGATGACTTGAAAGGTGATGGTGGAGCAGTTGGTGGTATGAATGGTGGGGGAAAATTGAGAGCCCAAAAAAAACCTGTGCAGACGCTGCTTTGTCCACCATGAATACCACATGTATACAACATAAATACCACATACCTGGGATCGAACCCGGGCTGCCTAGGTGGTAGGTGAACGGTTTAACTGCTCAGCCACGGCATTGCCTAGAGCACAATCTATTCCCAAAAAATTCAAGATATATATGAAATATATCATGTAAATATGTTAAACATATATTTTAATTAAAATCATTTATGATTTTTGAGAAAACCAAATATTTTGAAAATTGTTTAGTGTGAGATAGGTGTGAGGAGGATTTTCTTGAAAATCATGTCACATCCTTGGAAGATGCTGAACTGAAATACCACAAACAAACATACCTTCAGATGGTAATTATTATTTATTTATCCCAACAAACTTACTGTTGGTGTTTTTAAACACACAAGCCGTGTGTGGGTAATGTTTGAGAGGTAGAACTGGAACTGAAGGTTATTTAATCCTGGGACATAAAGGACTTACAATAGTAAGTCACCATTGGGGTAATTTGTCTCTGATGTGAGACTGCCTTTGTGGTTTACCAGGAGATATACGAACTGGTTTGAAAATTTAATGCCATTCTGGCAGTTTGTCACAATAGCTCAGTGGTTAGAGCAGCCGCCCGGTAAGCGGAAGTCTGTGGTTCAAATCCCAGTTGTGGCATTGAATTTTTAAGTTCCAGTTCTACCTCTCAAAGGTAAAAAGTACTTTACATTCTGCCTTTTATGTTCCAAATTCTTAGTAGGTTTGTAAGATACATTGCTTTGTCTTTTGTAACTGAGAGTAAATAAAAGATACTGTTACACATGCAGGTTATATTCAAGAAATGCAATATTTTGTGGAATTTTATTCTAAAAAGATAAACATAAAGAAAATTACTTCAAAATTCGTCTAAAGAATATTATGGTACCGTTTTCTCAAAATAACTCAAATTCCATGCAGGAATGCATTATTTCCTCTTGTTTTTTCATAAGTGATGGCCGTAATGTTATTATTTCCTCTTGTTTTTTCATAAGTGATGGCCGTAATGTTACCATTCACAATTGGAGTAAGTTTATTAATGTTATTGTAATCTTCTCCCAAATCTGCAACCATAAGTAGCAAACTTTCTTTCTAATCTATCTTCTACAACAAAAGTATTTCCAAGTGCTATCACCTTAGGTATTCAAAACATAAATGGTTCAGAAAACAAATTATGAAATTCCTGCATCCACTACAGCTGTGTATTTAACAAACCCTGCATTGCTGTTTGCAGCAAG
The DNA here is from genome assembly GCA_030765045.1 of Tenodera sinensis. NCBI lineage: Eukaryota > Metazoa > Arthropoda > Insecta > Mantodea > Mantidae > Tenodera > Tenodera sinensis. Next base: position 138,686,894 of record CM060963.1, read on the forward strand.
TGTATTAAGCACTGCTACAGCACTTGGCATGATGAATGTACCCTATATTTTGTGTATGTGTTATATTTGAAACATAATAACAGAATTTTACTTTGAAATCTGACTTACAGAATACTGATGGTGGCATCAAAAGTATCAATAACTCTCGAATGACTCTTGATCCTGAAGGTAACCTGTGGTTTTCAAATGTTACAAGGCATGATGCTAGTGATGACTTTGCATATGCATGTGCAGCAACTTCTGTATTCAGGCAAGTTATGAAATTAAGTTACTTTATTAGCTTCAAAACTATTACATGAAAATTCTAATCTTGATTATTAGGATAGATCTGCTGTTTACAAAGCTTTTATGAACATTATACAGTAGTAGCTATTTATGTGATTGTCATTCTTGAGATATGTATACTGGTTACTATGCAGTATACTGCAACTCCATTTGCATTGTATAAGTTAATCATATTCTTCTTGTTTACTCAGTATCAGTTGGAGGAAACTATACCACTTTTATGTCTATCACTTTGTGTTTCATTAAAGAGGAAACTAATTCATATTATAATCTTCATTGTTACAGAAATGAATACAAACTGGGCAATAGAGTATTATTGAATGTAATAGCCAGTGGAGTTTCAGCTTCACAGAATAGGCATGAACCAGTACAGCAATATGTTACGAGAAAAAATGAAGTTGCATTACGAGGGAAGAAAGTTGAGTTATATTGCATTTTTGGAGGAACGTAAGTATTGAATTAAATTTATTGAATACTAGAGCATAGGTATACATCTTGGGCTGCCCATGAACTTGAGCTCCCTTGTTCTTCTGTCATTGGACAGCCCTCTGAGGTTCTCTACGTTTGTCATGTGCTATTTATTATTCAACTACAATTTATTAGCGTTACTCAACATGTCTTTTGTCTTTTAATTCACATATTTTCACCAAATTCTCTTATACTTTCCTTTTCCTAAGCTCATTACTATTTTAAATAACCCATTCCAATCTGAAATTTAATTTCCCACTCGTTTACTTATGTTTCATGATCATTTACTAATCATTTCCTACACCTCACTGGTTCACTTTCTTATCTCTTTCACTTCCACATTCTTTTCCTCACTTCACTTTCACTTATAATACCTACTTGGCTTTATTCCTAAACTTTTGTTTCCCTCCCTCATTCCAACCCTGAACTATTTCACTTCATCACTTTCTCCTCCAAAGAGATGATAAATTATTTTGATAAAAATATTTTTTCTAGAATGCTATAAACTACAGCATTTTGGTGTTAGACTTTCTTGCTATTTGCATCAGAAGTTTGCTGTTAAAGTCTGACGGATTATTTCACTTCCACTCTGTATTTGTACATGGTATAACAAAAAATCTGATGTGTTGCTCTCACATGACTTTCTCTACTCTTGTAGTGACCATTCTTACAAACTCTTATTCCTATATTTTCTTTGAGTTAACTGAGATAAACATTTGTAAAACTTATCTTATTGTTCATCTCCTTGTAGGTGTAAGGGGAATATTAGAATAAAGTAGGCTTTGAACGATAATCAAATCTTTTATAGCTTTGAGATCCCTGCTCTTTGCATGCTTAACATATAACAAAATTAACATCGATGTTGGATTTCATGAAAGTTTCAAGTTTTCCAGACCTGACACAAATAACAAGGAATATCTCCTAAATGGTTCGCTCTACAAAAAAATTATTTTGATATAAATTTTGTGTTTTAGCAAGATCTACATTTTTTGTATAGTAAGATTTGGTCTGTATCTTGTGGTTTATAATTATTCAAAAGTCATCCAGAGTAAATAGGACTACATAGGCTATACACAGAAAATTAAAAATATACATTTCATTTGTCATAAAAATATCTTAAACATGTCATTTTAGTCAAAATCATTGGGGCCATTTTCAAGAAAATCAAAATTTTCCATGTAAAGGGTAGTTTAGTGTGGGGCTATTTTCTTTGAAATCTTTGTGTCACATCCGTGAAAGACACCAAACTTGGTTTTTAACCGTCTTTTCATTTTTGAGTTATGCTGTCCACAGACTGACACACACATGCACACGCGCGCGCGCGCACACACACACACACACACACACACACACACACACACACACACACACACACACACACTCTTTAACAGTGAAATTAAATAATTCTGAGTAATAAGTTCACTCCATGTGTGATAGTAAGTTTGTTAACAATTACGATGATAGCAGAAGCAAAAAAGTTGCATTATTCAGTCAAGCCAGAGAAATGGTGTGTGTACATATACTTCCTGAGGAAGATGGAAGAAGTAGGAAATGCATTAAGTAGTGTTGTCAATTGTTGCAAGGAAACAGTTGAAGCCTGTAAGATAGATATGCATACCATAGAAAGAACTTGAAGTGAAGCAAAAGCTTGTGACCAAGCAGTTCGTGTTAAATTTAATTTTGGGAAAGTGCATAAAAGGTGCACACCAGTAACTGACCTAGACTATTTTGACAAGAATTTGCTTTGACAAATTTTTTCAATGTGTGAGAATGTAAAATTTCCAATGGTATAGAAGCTTGTGACCAAAATAAAACAAGAAACAGAGTTTGAGACCAGTGAATCTTCCATGCTCCTCATTTGAAGCATTGTGGGATTTCATTATAGAAAATGTTGTGATGGAAGAAGAGTGATAATGGAACATAGTGACATTGTAGCTACTGGAGCCTTTTTTCTCAGAACAATGCATTCCATAAGAAGTCAAGGTGACAAAATTTACTACCTGGATAGGACCTAGGTAAACCAAAAATACCGGTTCAGCTTGCTGGCAGATGAATGATGAGAATGGAGATTTAAAAGTTTCTATTTGCAAACATGGTTGCCAGATCTTATGCCACGCTGGTTCAGCCGGCATAAATTTCGTCCCAGAGAGCAAATTAATTTTTCACTCTAAATCTAAGGCCCGTCTGACTATCACATGTAAATGAATGCTGCTGCTGTGTTTAGAAGTTGGTTCTTGAACTGGTTTCTGCCATTTTTAGCTCCGAGATCAGTTATAGTAATGGATAACACAAGTATACACTCTGTCCTAAAAGAGAAGATTCCATGCTCTAATACGAGGAAAGCCAGTATTATAGCCTGGCTATCCAACATGCAAATTCCCTTTACTTCATTACAAACACGAAGAGTTGCTACAGAATTTAAACTAAATAAACCACAGAAGTGCTTAGAATTGGACACCATTGCTGCATGTCCAATGCAATGGACACATTAGCACAGTTACCACCTTACCACTGCCAATACAAACCAGTCAAGTTGGTATGGTTACAAGTGAAGATGCGTGTAGCAGAGAAAAATAACACCTTTAAAATTGCAGATGTGATGATGCATGAGACATGGAAGGCATTAGCACAAGAATGTGGCATGGCTGTGTCCAATATGTGGAAAAGCTTTAGCAAGATGAAAACCCACAGTTGTAATATGAGGTTATTCCTTATTGGTAGTGTGTAAGACTAGGAATAGCACTTAATTTAATCATATAGTAGCCTTCTCATCTCATTAGCCCGATTATAATGCAGTAGACATGTAAGGTACGTATGTACCTCAGTAATATGCAATAAATTCTTACAATTTTCTTTATATCTTCAAGTCCCTTGATTGTTTAACATAATGGTTATTAGTAAATTATGAATCTAAGCTTAATTAATTTTCTGGTTTGTTTTATTTCTCTAAACAATTTTCCCTTGTACTTTCCATAAATTCTCTTAAAACCTCTATCTCCCCTTCATTTTCAGTGTCATCTTAATTTTTAAAACTTATGTGCAGCTATTTCAGAAAAAGCTTTTAAAATACTAAGCCCTCAAGAAAACTCTTTAAATTTCACATTAGAAAAACAATGTAATGGACAGCTACCTTTTCTCATCAAAAAGAAAATCTAATATTCAGCATATACAGAAAAGCCACACATACCAATAGCTACCGAAAACAGGAGAGTTGCAGTCCCATCCTTTACCAACATGCAGTACTCAACACTCTTGCACACAGATTAGTAAACATCTCTATGAACAAAGACAAATATCTAAACAAAGTAGTTGGCATAGTTACAGAAAATGGATTCTGCAAGGAAACAGTACATAAGGGATATTGTTTAGATTAGCTTACGCGACCACTTGGTCAGAATTTCGGCAAAGTCCCACTCGGCAGTGTGTACGAATGGTCACGAAAGTTGCCGAAGTTGCTGTGTTAATGCAGCGGCTGCCAACAGCAGAATGTCCGTAGGAGTTTGTTGCCAATAGTAAGTTTGAATGTTTTTGCAGGAGTCGGCAGTATGCTGCTGACCTTCTTAGAAGCAACTAGTGCAATGGATCGCTTTATCAGTTTATTAGATTTAGCGCCTCTGTGCTTTCATGAGGAGTCATGCATGCAGTTCCTGTACGACGAGGGCCTGCTGAGGACTCAAATGCTATGCAGGGAATGTGATGCCGTGCTACACCCCGTGTAGTATTATTATTTAATAATAATATTAAATATAATAAATATGATATATATAATAACATTAATAAATAATATAATAAAATAATAATAACATAAAATAAACAAAAAATGAATGATAAATAGTAAACACAATAAAAATATAATAAATATAATAACATTAAATAATAAAATAATAATATAAAATAAAATAAATAAAAAAGAACAATAAATAATAAACATAATAAAAGTATAATAAAAAAAATATAATAATATATTAAATATAATAGCATTAAATAATAATATAATAAAATAATAATATAAAAGAAAATAAACAAAAAAAGATAAAAGATAAAGGTAAAAGATAAAATAAAATAAATAAACAAAAAAAGAACAATAAATATAAGTATAATATATAGTATTATATATAAATAATATATATAATATAAATGTAATAATAATAATAATAATAATAATAATAATAATAATAATAATAATAATAATAATAATCATCATCATCATCATCATCATAAGGTTCTTGGGAACCTTCAGCTAGCTTTGGGTGATCAACAATATCACAAGAAAATCATCAAGGCATGCAAAGTTAATGTTTAAATTCAATGTAAACTTCATGATTTATTTTTTTGTTTCCTCCTTTTTTTCTCTCAATGTTTAGTCGTGATATGGCTTTTATGTTGAAGCGACTTCAAATAATAATAATAAATAAATAAATAAATTTAAAAAATATGATAATATAATAATAAAGAACGAGCCAGCGTATCATGGACCCAGTAACAAGGCAATAAGGATAATATACACGTGATAGCGGTATGTCTGTGGCGGCAACGACGCGCGTGAGTGCATTTGTGTTTAATGTGTTGGCAACGAAAACTTAGTGTAGTGTAAAAAGCAATGTTGGCAGATGTGAAAATCGTCTGCTAGTCATGCAGTGAAACCTAGTGGACGATTGTGAAACTAGTGTCGGCGCATGCGCAGTATGTAAGTTCGGACTTAGAATCTGACTGGCAAGTGGCAAGTAAGCTAATCTAAACATGAGCCCTACATAAGATAAACAGAACCAAAAATAGAAGGAGAATAAAAGAATCCAGCATACTCATCTTTAATGAAAGAGTTTAAAAAAATTCACATACCACCCAATAGCATTCTACAAATTTCATAAAATCTTCATATGATGTGACATTATTTTGGCCCCAAGAAACAACCACATCTAACACATTAAATTCTAAATTAAAAGATGAAATGCCACAGAAAAAAAATACAGGAGTATGCCAGATTAGTTGTTAAGACTACAAAGAGGTCTACATCAGCAAAATTAAAGAGAAATATAAAAACAAGAATAAAAGAACACATGAGAAGTATAAAGCAAAACCAGGAACATCAATCAGCATTTTTGGAGAGACCAACAGATAAGCAGAAATCTAGCAATTAAACATTTCGGGGAAAACAGAACTCACAGTGTGGGAAAACATTTACATTTGGAAAAACAGAAAACTTGCTTTCAGTTTTGAAATTTTGCCAAGCAACATACATACGTAGAAGTTTATCCAACCACCACCAGAAACAATGCCAACCACTATGTGAATGATGCAGACAGTCATATAGGAATCGAGATGAGAGCAAATAGTTCCTCAGACATGTTATCCTCATTAAAAAGAAGTGATGTGTCAAAAATTGACTTAATAATAACTACGTAAATTGTTAGTTTACATTACTATCACAAAGTCAATCAGTCATAATATTTATTATAATTTAAATCATTTACTATAGTGGACACAATTTATAGGCAGTTCCCAAGAGTCCTGCCAACGTACATAATAAAGGCATTTCTCACCTCAAATATCACAGGGTTAAAGTAACATACTTTCAAACGACAATAATGCTTGAACATCGTTACCACACAACACATAATGAGCCTACTCATCTTTGGCAAATCTTGTTCTGCAAGAGCACATTTGGATAAAATCACTTCTGAGCACTAAATATCGTAATATATATTTAATGCACTACTGTGTAGCGAACACAAAAATAACAACAGTAACTATAACTGCATATATTGCTCTAAAAGAATTCAAGACAAAACCACACAAACACGAGCAGTACTTCCACAGATTGATTAATTAATAAATATGGCGTCTAAGGAGAATCTTGTTTTAAACTCTCTTGGTTGGCCTTTCTGCAGCGTGTCCATAAACAAGGACTTCTGTGGTAACATAACAGATGCAATAACACCAGCTATGGCCATAGCTTTACCATGGCTATATGTTATGAACAGTTGGTGGCACTAATGCAACCCAACGGATGGAAGATCACCAAATATAACCAGACTGCACCATAATGGGGGGAAAATGTCAAGGTTGCTTTTTGGGGTATCTCAATAAGCTGTGCCTACTATACTTCTCCACTTAAAGAGCATATATCTATACCTATCCCTTCTTGCCTCTTGTTAACCTATACAAACTTAGTTAAATCCACACCCATCCTTATCTTTAACGTAGTACAGGCATTTGCAAACTTCTTTCTATGCCCCACTCGTCTTATAATAATCTTAAACTGTTTTGTCTCGAGGCTTTGAAATATTTTCTGTTTTTGTATACTATTTACCCTGATCCTCCCTTGTTTCCTAAAACCTCTAACTTGCTTCTCTATGAGTATAATATCCATGCTACTTTCTAGTAAAATGTTTCATGGAAGTCTGAACAATTATCACTGGTCTTCTGCATAATAATTAAGCAGTCTTCAGGAAGTTATGTTCCTCCAGTGATCTTATTCAATGTTAGTATTTCAATAGCACCTTTATCATAACCTTGCTGCCCTTTCTGCCCATTTTTCTTATGGCTGCTCAATTAGGTAAAGATAATGTGAAAAGAATAAGATGACATGATGTTATTTGTCACTGCCATAACAAATACACATTTCAACAAACCAAAAGAGTTCAGTTGCAGCATATTCTGATGATTCATCAATATATTTGGAAATGTAGTTGAGGAAGTCATTTGTTGCTGTTCATTCAATTATAGTGGTTTGCACAGATTTTAAAATGATTTTACCTTTTTGCTCTCCCATTAATTTTAGGGCCCATATTCAGCTTTTTGTTGTGAGGAATCACCCCCTTGTTTTCTGTACATAATGAAGATGGTTTAGATTGGTATTAATAAAAAGGTCCGATCCTTAGGAGTACAAGTATAATAAGTAAGGTAATTTTAAATTAGTGCTTCACTTGCAGTAGAAAATGGATGTGTTAGTAATAATCTTGTTGCTAGGTTCACGAATAATCTTTCCAGAATAATAGCCAAATATGTCCATGAGCATTAACTAATTATGTATAACTGAAAAGCAAAATACTCTTGGTCTATTGTATTTTCTTGACTCAGGTTTTGTTCGTATCAAGTTGTGATTCTTTGTTCCAGAAAGTGATCCCAACCTCTCTTCTTTTCATCCTTTCCTGCATTCAGCTATCGCGTACTAATTTGTGAGATACTGTTAGTGACAATTCATATGCAATACATCTAAATGCTCATAATTTCTACTCATTTAACATGTCTACAGGAATTCACATCCATTTTTGCAGTAACAGTCTAATGGTAATATGTCCCCAAACAGCATCTTGAGTATGGCTTTTACATATGCATCGCAAGAGCTGAATAATCGAACTAAATCTGTTGAATCAACATATTTCTACTGGGCATTTCCTCAGTTGGAATTTTGAACCATAGAAGCAAAAATGGTTTCGGTGTCTCACATGTATTTTATTTCGAACTACTCTGAATGAGACTATAAAAGTGATCTGGCTTATGTGTTGAGAATAATTGTATCTACTCACACCATACAAGTTCCAGTTACATTTGTTATTGTGCAGTAAATGTTTTATTCTGTTTTTCAGGCCACTACCTCAAACTGTTTGGAGTAAGGATGGTAAGCCTATACTGTCATCAGATCGTGTAACACAGAATAACTATGGCAAGAGTTTGATGATAAAACATGCAATGTCAGAGGATGCAGGCAGTTATACATGTGATGTTAGCAATGGAGTTGGAGATGCCAAATCTTATTCCATCAATCTGAATATCATGGGTAGGATATATTCTTTACAGTATTTTAATATAATTTAATCATCATTTAGAAGTGGAGTTGTGAGCTCACTTTGGTTGCCAAGTTTGTCATTTTAATGTTAAAGTACAGCTAATATGAATTTCACCTGTTTTGCATGAATGAAATTGGCCCATTCCATATCCTACTTGAATGTGTATAACTCACATGCTTACAATTTCTCACTCAATTAATGCTGCTCTGTTTTCTTTCTGTGATATTAAGGTCAAATACTGTGCTGTTCATGAACAACTATGTAAAAAATTTGCTCCATACAGAGAGCATCTTCATTAATGGTCTCTAGTTTGGAGAATATCAATTTGCATATTGTTATCCAAAATATGGAAGACACAATGATTATTTATTGGATTTAAAGTGCTGCACATAGTTTTTGTCAATACAGAATGTCCTTATGTTATTTACAATACACCAAAGACAAACTATATAAGAGCTCCATGCTTGTGCATGATTGGTAACCTTTTAACTGTAATACTAGACTTTGGATATTTAGGTTTTTACCTGTTGTTTTCCTTTACAGCCTATTGAGCCTAACATAGATAATTAGACATATAATTGACCTAAAAAGGTATTAACCAACTGTTATAGTTCTTATAGGCACCTATTTCAACATACATGCCTATTTCTGCCTTTTGGTGCTTATAAGTGCCTTTTTTAAAATTCCAATGAATTTATTCACTACACTGTTGTATTCAATAAATAATTATTTAATCAACAACAAACCTTTCATTGACTGAATACTTAATTTCATTTTGGTAAAATGTGGCATGGTATCGTTTTTAAAAGGCATAGTGCAACAATAAATAAAGCAACAATTAGTGAAATCTTAAGGTGTTGCACGCGAAATTGGAACTTCAGCAATGGAATACAGTAGCAACAATTAGCCCCCGTCTGGTTCTCAGAAGCAGTTATTTGAGAAGGCGAAGTATCGATTCATGTTCATGCAACTATATTAAAGTCTTTGTTTGCTGTGATAATTTTTATGCTAGTGCTGCAAAATGCCTAAGAACAAATCTACCAAAAGTGCATTAATAAGAACATGGATTTCGGATTTGCAGTCTTATACAACAGATGGGAAAATAATCTTCTGTCAGGTCTGCAATAAAGAGGTAACCTTTTTATTGTATTTTCTGTCATTTTTATTTTTCACATGAAACCATGTATGTAAACTAAACTAAACCCCAGCACGACACCCCATTAAGGGCCAAGGCTTACTGCCCAGCTGCTGCGTCCCCCACCTCTGCCCGCTACAGGTATCATTGGTGGGGTCACAGTACTGGAGGGTGGTACATGGTCAACGTCCCGATCCCTCCTGGCCAATTATACAACCTTCTCGACCTGGGGCCACTACTTCTCCATCAAGTATCTCCTCAATTGGCCCTTCCGGGACCTAACGAAGCTGAGTGCACCCCATGCCAGACCTCCCAGTGGGGGAAACATTCCCATGCTGGTACCGGGGATCGAACCCGGGTCCTTTGCACCAGAGGCAAGCATGCTACCAACTGTGTTACGGAGGCGGTCCATGTATACTGCAATTAATTGTACCGTTTGACCTTTTCTTTCTATCTGAAAATAATCTGAAATTTGTTAGATGTATTCTATTAAGTCCAATACTGGAGTCTAACAGTACAACAGATTAAGACAATACAAATTTTGCAAAAGACAATTTTTTTAAGTTATACTATTTTTATGTAAATTATATTGGTTATTCATTTAAAAATTATGTTAACAAAATATTATTTACCAACATTAAAATATATTTATAAATATATTTTTCTATTTAAGGTTTCTGCCAAAAAAGGGGGTCACTTGCTACAACACAGAAAACTTCAATGCATCAAGCAAATTCTAAAAAGAAAGATTCTCAGAAGTGAACTTTACTTACAGCCCATGTCCTCAAAAATAAAATCCCAGTTCTATTTTGATATGTGAAAAGCATTCACTGCAGCCACCATTCCTTAGAATGTAGTTAAAAATACAATGAAGTCAGTTTTAGAAAAGTATTGCAGATAAAGAATACCCTTTGAATCAACACTTAGGAAAAAATTATCTTGATGGTGTATGAATCACAGCTGAATGAAATAAGGTCAGAAATAGGAGATTCCTACATCTGGATTTCCGTAGATGAAACCACAGATGCCCTGGTGAGAAATATATCAAATTAACTGTAGGGAAATTAGATGAAAATTATGGAAATTTGCATTTGATATGTTCAAGGCTGTTGGAGAAAATTAATGCTCAATCAGTTGCCTAATTCGTACTATAGAACAATTAGAATCATCAAAACTCAGTGTCACTGAATCAACCATATTATGTACAAGAGCAGAAAGTTAGTTCAACAAGCTGCTGGTGAGGTTGGGAAAATTGTTTCCAAAAAACTACAAATGGTGCTCGTCAAATATCCTGGACATACAGTCCTGAAAGGAGTATCAGATATTTTAAGCAGATGTGAGGCAGATCTCCGTACAGGACTTAATCTACATATGGTTTCGCTTTTCAAATATGTTCCAGTTACTGCTGCAGACATTGAGAGATGTTTTTCAGCATTTAACTAATTCTGACCAACAAAACACAAACTTATCCCACATTATCTCAAAATACTTTCTCATGATTTATTGTGGACAAAATGGTGGCCAAAAGTGATATTGAAGAATCTGTCATTTAAAAAGTAACAATTTTGCATTAATTTTTAAAATTTATGTAAGATAATTTTATCCTTTATATTTTAATTAACTGACAGTGACACAGACTTTTTATAGAATGATTGCTCAATTACTATATTATCTTATCTATCCTACTGTATTTAAGTGTGTTTTGAAATAAAACATTAATCACTGTGATTTACATGGTGCAATGCATAAAATTTGTTTATTCATTATGCCTATTAAAGATCTATTTTCCTACATTTTAGGACCTTTTAGGTACCTAAAATCACATTTTTTAGAACCTAAACATCCAAAGTCCAGTAATAACCAGTAGTAAATTTTAGAGGAACACGCATTCAGCATTGTGATTAATTATAGTATCTAGTAATTTTAGCACACCTGTAATGTTATATGTTTGTCATTTGCTTCTATTTAATAGGCAGTGGTGATATGTTATTGAATTATTACAAGTGCATAATATCCATATAATTATTTTGAATTATTATATACCTCGTAAATTACATTAAAGTTATCCTTGACGGTCAGTGATGACATACATTCTTGAATCATTACAAGTGCATAATATCCATTTAGTTATTTTTTAAATTGTTACCTGATAGATTACATTGAAGTGGTCCTTCAATTAAGAATGAAATCTAACTCCTGGTTACCAAGCATATACTTTTTGTGGTACTTTATATTCCCTGCCACTACCAACTTTTGTAACCAAATTTTCCCACTTGTGCACATTGCAATTTAAACATGCCAGGTTATACAAGATAACATATAACACAAGTTAATAAAATTGTCAGTATTGGCTTTAGCATATAAAATTCTTGTGTTGCATATACTTAAAAGAAAGAAGTAAGTTCATAAAGGATGGGCGATATGTGTGTTAAAACTAAGCTAATTGATTTGATAATACTTAAGTTTAATTTCTTTACAGCTGCGCCATACTTCATTGAGGAACCTGAAGTAATCAATGCTGCCGAAGATGAAACTATAGAATTCCGCTGCAAAGCATCAGGTATCCCAGAACCAAAGATAAACTGGATTCATAATGGTCGTCCTCTAAGTGAAGCTCCACCTAATCCTAGACGCACCTTGACTGCAGACAATCGCATCATCATTACTAACCTTGAAAAGAAGGACACTGGAAATTATGGTTGCAATGCTACAAACAGTCTGGGTTACGTGTACAAGGATGTCTATGTTAATGTTCTCGGTAAGTAAAAGATTTGCCTCATTTTCATTTCATGAGTTAGTTTTTCAAAAAAAAATGTTTAAACACATATGGGAGTGGGGAATATCCTGATTAAAATGTTTAACAAATTTAATTTTTTATTGTATACATTTAATGGATCTTGTAGAACAATTGCTGTTGGTCCCAGTGAAATGGCAAAGTGTTAATTTTGAATATTCAATAATTTTGATTGCCATACTGTATTAGGTTCCACTGTTGTGGAAGGAGTTTGTCAGAAAGTACAACTCCAGAAACTGTTGTTGATGTTATATGTTCATAGCAACATAAACATATGTAATTATTGCTTCTTTCAAGAGCGGTAGAGAGTTCCCAGCAATGTGGATTATAATAGTATTGAATATTATTTGAACTTTGATCAGAATATTGTTGGGTTTATTGCAGTATTTTAAACACTTAACTTTTTCTTTAAAGTATGGTTTAAAGCTTTCCTGGCGATGAACATATTCAAGATGTTCTCGGGCTTCAAGCCAGGTGTAGTGATGAAGAGTCATTCATCCTGATGATGGGAGAGATGCACACTCCCGAAATGTCAATGACTCTTCATCACTGCACCCGGCTCGAAGCCCGAGAACATCTTGAATAACTTTTTCTTTATTCCTACACATGCTTGTATATTTCCCTTCTACTCTTCTTGGGCAATATCAAAAAAGGATTTTAGCTACTGGTATGAAAATATCTCTTTTGTAGCATTGGCTCCGGAGATAACAGATCCACCTCGAGATGAAGCTACAGTAGACGGACACACTGTAACTCTTCAATGTCGTGTATTTGGTGCACCAAAACCACAAGTAAAGTGGATTCACAACTCCAAAGAACTTACTGGAGGACGTTACACAGTATTGGATAATGGAGATCTTGAAATTAAGTAAGTACATTGGACCTCACTTAAATGTTATTCACTTCTACATTTTTTGCAGATGTACACTAATTTTTTTAGGCACCAAACGTTCATTAATATTTAGCTAAATTAGACATTTTTCGCTGACTTTTCTTATTAATGTTTCACATTTTTCTGGTTCACGTGTAAGAAGTATATTAATTATAATGTAATTTATTTCATCCTCAAATCATAGTACACAAACCATAATTTACAATAATGTACCTATATGAATAGCAATGACTTTAACAGAATAATACTTTGAATTATGAGTAACATTTTCTAACTAGTATGAAGTATACATAGCATCCTTGGAATAGTTTGTAGCAATTTTTCCACTTCCCTTTCTATTGTTGATGGGCCTCCTTCCTTTTTGTTCACTGATTTATGGTGGTAGTTCTCGCTCATATGCAACAGAAAATATAAACTCAGCATTAGGGGTTCCCTAGATACAGTTCAGAGTTAACCTCTTGAGCGATGGCCATTTAAACGTCCGCGAGCCGAGAACTGCTAGCATTTAAATTCTTAAATGCGCTTCGTATATACACAGCTGTATTTTGTGTAAATATTGTTATTTTAATGAAACAAAAACTGGTATAAAACTGGTTATTTGCAGTATAAATGTACGTCATCAGCAAAGTTGAGTTGTATTTACAAAACGTTGAAATGGCACAATTTTGCTTCACTGTGGTGAAAAGTCAACTTTGCTCTGTCGAACGCATCTAATATTAGTTCTCGGAAAGATTCAGTAAAGAAACACCCATTGTATGTGTGGCTAATGCGTCAGCATCCTGTGAAATAAATCGCTACTGCATGCGTGGCTTATTGAGTCACCAGAATAGATCAACATTACAACTTTTGCTTACGCGAGTTTCGTAACTGAGTAGAGTCCGTGTCTTTCTTTGTTGAAATACATATGTATTCTTTCCTGCTTGTAGCTGAAGGGAGAATTGGTATAAAAAGGTGTTTTTGCACCAACTGGATATAACCATATACAATTGTTTGGGGATTTGGACAGCTCTCTAAACCCACACAGGACAATGACCGACCTTGACTACCGACTATAAATAACTCGCAGCCTAATTGAACAATACCACGTTGGGGGTTGAAAATCCAAAACCCCTGCACCCCTCAGACTTCAAGGAAAACATTATCCTAAAAGGATACCACCAACAGCAAAGAAGTCCCGCCCATTTCGAAAGTGTTTCGTGTGCCGCAAGAAGGGAATTCGCGAATGTGGAGATGTACCTACCCTTGTGTGTTTATCCCTGTTTTGAGGTAAATCACTGCAGAACGAACATATTAAGGTAAGCCAATAAAGTATATAGACCTTACTAAAATGTTTCATAAAGGGAAAATTATAATAAGTTGAGTTGCATAAGGGATAAATAAGGGTTAAATGCTTAAACGCACAGGACGCCCATATCGCTCATCCGCCATTTTAAATGGACGTGATTTCACGTCGATATCCCTCAAGAGGTTAAGTGGAAGAGTTAACCGTATTCACATCGTTAAAGTGTTTCCTGATCAGTGGTCACTGAATTCATTGGCTGAATAAAACTTGTAGATATTAAAAGAAAAATTTGAATATAAGGTGAGTGGTCATCATTGTGTTCTGCATGCTGTAGTTAACAATCATCTAAAATTTTTATTAGCTGTAACTACAGTGTAACTTGTTACTAAAATCAAAATAAATATAATTATACACAGCGCTAATTAAGAAGGAGATTGACAGATGTTAAGCACGTGGCAGAAAAGCATAAATGAATGGGAGGGGATGAATGCATCTTAGCGGTTGCCATAGCAACAAAAAGGACCAATTAGAGCTCAGGCATTATAATGGTGTTTCCATAGAAACGGTACACACAAGGATCCTGTTGCCGATATGTAACATGCATGTGACATGTGATTAGCATGTGGCTGATGAGCTCAGCAGTAACATAAACTGCTTTTGTAATGTTATTGCTGCATATAAACAAATAGTGCTGCAGCCCGAGATTGCAGTGCAATCCTTGCACCAGTTAAGAGATTGCCTGTGTGTTGAGAAGTTTGTTTGCATTACTCTATAGACGGTTATTTGCCTTGTGTTTACGTGTGTCTGAGTCTGTGTATCTGTGCGTGTGTTGCAAGCTTTTGCATTTGTGCTTGTGTATTTAACAATGTTGACAAATAGAGAGAAAGATAGTGCTGCCAAATGAAAAATTGAGCATACTCGCAAACCAGATAAAACTCCTTGGTAAAGGTATCCCAATTAAAGGACAAGCACGGGAAATAATATGCTCTGTAAGAAAATTCGGATATCAGCGGCATTTTCCCATTAGAATAAGCATCAATATTTCACAGGCATGTTTCTTTTGTTAACGCAAATATTTAGACTGATATATAATTACATATTCTATCTTTTGAAAGTAGATTCAATATTTTACTGTTATCATTGGATACAAATGTAAATAATATGCACTCAGCATTCCAGGCGCAATCCAATCTTCTTCGTACACATAATCATACCACCCTCTCTATGTGGTCGTGGTTGCAGTTGCGATAAGCGGCAACATAGCTTTTCCCCTCACTATAGACTGTCAATCCCTTTCTTGGTTGGCACCAACATTAACAGGTTATCTGCCTAGACTACACATGAATTGGTGCAAAGGTTTTTTTGCTCGCTATTAACTTCGATGTGAATTTGCTGATTTAAACCTTGAATGTGAAAACTGAATTCTGTGTCTGTCAAAATAGCTAATGGTAGCAGTAACTATAAAATACAAGTGAATAAACTTGAAGGTCCCAAGGACTGAGCCAAATGGAAATGGCATGTGTCGATGTTGCAGGCATATGCATTTGAAGATGTCGTTTGCAGTATGTGCAAATATTCTTAAATTGCAGAAAATGCGACTGTGGTAGAACAAGCAGGGTATCAGAAGTGGTGAAGAGATGATGCAAAAGCACCTAGTTTGTTGGAAAGTACACTAGGAAAAGCTGTTACTCAGCTCGTATTGATATGCAGCCATGCAAGTGAAATTTGGGACAAGTTATGAGAGCGATTCGAAAGCAGCTGTGTACAATCTTCACACTCAATTTCATAAATACTAGTAGTTTTTGTCATCAGAACTTTGTCCTTTGCATTAGTTCTGAATATGCTATTTAAGCAATACTTGTTAACTGGGGCTTGTTATACCATATTCTTTGAATATTTTAGTGAATTTCTGGAAGGCCCGGGGGTGGAATGTGGAAGTTTTGAACCTTTTAGTTTTATTATGCTAATTAGCATGGTGATTTCCTTTATTTGTTTCTTCTTTCTTTATCTTCTTGTCTACAATCTCTTTGGTGGAGGCCTTTTCCTGTACCATTCCCATATCTTGCTATCCTGTTTGTGTTCACAGGAATGTTGAATAATCTGAAGTTTAGATTGTTTATTACTGCACATTTGTGTTTCCTGGGTTGTAGCTGTCATTTTTAATGTGGGTGCTTGTGTACGTTTCTTTTTTATGGATGCCAAAACTCATTTTATTCTGATTCCTAATGATTTTTGTGTCAATAAAGGAGAGCATATTAATGGATTCTGTTTCTATTGCAAATTGTTTATGTATCTTGTAACTTGAGTAGAATTGCTGTATCCTTTATATCTTTTCTTGTCCACTTTGGCTAAATTATAATGTATATATTTGTATCGGTTGATATACGTACAGAAATGCTTCTTTTATATGTATTTTCAAAGAAACTCGTGTATAAGTTTGCTGGAAAGTGGGGAAGTAGATTGCCCATTGCTAAATCATTCACCTAAGAGTACAGTTTATTCCTAAATATAAAGCAATTTTGATGCACAGTTTGGTCAGCATGCAGTATTCCTTTATCATCAATTTCATTATCAATGTTGTGGATTTTTATATTTCTTCTTGTTTATCTTTTAGTATGCTGGAAAATGGTGAGATCACATCAGAAAAAACAAGCAGATCATTTTCCTTTATATCTTTATCTTTACTTTTCTCAATGAGATAATAGATGTTCCTTTTGTTCAGACACTTTGGTTGGAGGAGATCCTGAAATTTTGAGTAACCTATTTGCCAGATTGTTTGTGGGTGAGTCTATGGTATTGATGATTTGAGCACATTTTATTGCCACCGTGTGAATCTTTGTCAATCTGCATGTCCGGTGTAGTCCGGGTTCTTGGTATTATGATTTTCTTTTCCCGCCCTCCATGACGGTTTTTGTCATAGTGGAGAGGAGTGTTTTTCCATATTTCTGTGTCAGACCTGCTTTTTAAGTGCACGAATTTGGTGCCATACAGTATGGTTTCCTATTTGGCAATTCGGTTTATCCATTGTCACTAAATTTCCTTTATCCACCTGTGTTTAAAATACTTCTTTTGTGATGAGGTCTCTGATAGTTCTTTGTGTGGATGATTTTTGTGGTTGGTTTTCTTTTTCTATCAGTGGGTTTGCATTTTGCTCAACAGATTGCCTTTCCCTCTTCTACTTTTTACAAATTGGTGCCTTTATGTCTGATGTATGTTCGTCCATGTTTATGGAGAAAGTTATGCTAGTTTTGAAGTGTTTGTTTAAAACTTTTAGCACTTGTGCTGAAATGGATTCTTTTAATAAATTTACTACATTGCTTTGCAATATTTAGTCTCGGAAAGATGTTCCAGTAAGTTCTGGTGTAGAAAGTAAAGTTAACCCTTCCCGGGCGAAATGCGCATATATTCGCGACACATGGTTACGTGTCAGTTTTGCACAAATTCTTTTTATACGTTCACGTAAGCTATCGTAGCTGGCCTTTACTTCACGTAAATGGTCAACAGATGTCATTAGATGAATTTAAGCGTGCGTCTGTGCTTAGGTTTGTGTTTTGTTAGTCGCTACAGAATAATACGTCCTGAGCGGGTAATTTTCTGTGTTGTATTTCATTATTTTGCTCGTTTTGGTTTGATTTGGAGCATGACGCGTAAGAGACTGTATGGGGAGGATGAAATAAGGGCTTGTATAGAATCTGTGCTCAATGAAACAGATGAAAGTGACTTTAGTGCGTGGGAAAGTGATGAAAACGAAAGTCCTGCAAGTGCGCACAACAGTGACCTATGTAGCAGCAGGTGTTAGGAAAGAAACAATATATTTTTGTGAAACATGTGATCTGAAACCCTATTTACATCCCGATAACTGCTTTGGAGCATACCATACACAAAAAGACTTCAGTGTCACCCAATAAGATGTCTAGGAACTGATGATGCACTCTGCCCTGTACATATGGCAAAGTTTCAGTTGTTTTGGTACATATGCCACTTTTCATTTAAACAAGTGTAGCCTCAAAAGAAAATACCTCTAATAAAAAGCAATGTTATAACTTAATGAACATTTGTGTGCTTGGTTATACGTTTTCAACAATTTAGTACACAAAATAGTATCATATGTGACTTATTTTGAATAATATTCATGTTTTAAAATACTTGAGAAAACTAGGAAAATAATTATGCCCAGGAAGGGTTAAATAACAATTCCTAATTTTTGCATATAAATACATAATTATCGAGTAAAACGGTTTCAGTCCCATAAGAAAATTCACTTTTACCATTTCTAACTTACACTTTATTTTAGCAGTCTCGAGGCCCGAATGATCCAGTTGTCAACGGGCCCTTAAACTCCACACTCCACTCCACTCCTTTGAAAACATAACTGAGGTTGCATTGTATTTGTATTAGAATCATAACTGAAAGTGGTGCACCATAAAGCACAGTCTTGTTTTAATAGCATTAGTAAAAAATGTGTACACCAAATTGTACCTCTTATTCTTACATAATACAGATTTATTAAACACATCCTATACAAATAATGAATTTAAGGAGAAAATCAAATGTATGTGTGTAAGTGTTACAGTTGAATTAACATAACTTGGGTATCCTGACAGTTGCTCTCTTGACATGTGTGCTCCTGCTGCACCACATACAAAACATGCAGTGTTGCCGATCTGTTGGTCAATTGTCAGTCATTCCCCAGCCGAGCGTCAGGGGAAACGTAAACAAAGATAAAATTTTTTCGCCT
Organism: Tenodera sinensis; assembly: GCA_030765045.1. Taxonomy (NCBI): domain Eukaryota; kingdom Metazoa; phylum Arthropoda; class Insecta; order Mantodea; family Mantidae; genus Tenodera; species Tenodera sinensis. The sequence continues at coordinate 138,706,278 of CM060963.1, forward strand.
CAACTTACAATGGATAACTATAAACAGATTAAGACTGTGATTTGCCCAAAGTACGCCAGTAAGCTTTAGAATGGTGTTAATTTTTCATGTTGTGTGAGAATGAGCACATATTTCATTCCATTTAACATCTTTGTAAATGCTGCCATGTGATTATCTAAATGTTTGTGCCAGGATTATATTATACTATGCTTATAATAGACCAAAGCTTTTAGTTTTGTAATTTAACAATCACAGGAATGAACTTAACAGTAAGCGAGAACTAATTTTCATATTCAAAATTGCTGGAATTTTGTGTTTTTTCACAAAAAAAAGGTAATTTTGCTTCAATCTGCATTTGGCTAAAATTTGCTAAATAATATTGATTTATTGAACATCACATAATTTGGAAAAATAATGGGAAATCACTTTAATATGTCTGTTGCCTTTATTGTTAATGCAAAAAAAAAGTGTCCCTACACATTATAATAATTAATAGTAATAATAATAAATAATACCAATATAAATATTTGACTTATGGCACTCGCATTAGGGTGACAAAGAGCTTACTCCTAGTGAGGAATCACTGCGCCCTTTTTCCTCCGAGGTGGAATCCAACCCAGGAGAGATGATTATTTGCTGGACACACTCTTCTAAAATACCTTCTTTCCTCCAGGCTTCTTCGGTTACTCCTTGAATATTTTCGACCACTTTTCCCCAACTCTCTGCAGGGACATTCTCCACTGCTTCCTTGGTGAGTCACTCTACTTCTGATACTGTAAATTTCTTGTTATGTTGCGCCATATATCCTTTCATTTGTGCCCATATTTCTTCAACAGGATGTAAATCAGCATGTTAGGGAAAAGGTGAATGATTTTATGCCCTTGTACTTTTGCAGTTCATTTATCTCATAAAGTGGAAAACTTGGTTTATACAGATTCACGAAGTCCATTAGTTCCACATTTTTGAGATCTGGATCTATGTGGACTAAATGTTTTGCAACAACATTTTCATGCACCCACAATAATATATCTGCCCTCTTCCATCGCATTGTTGGAGCCTTGTTTACAACTACCGAATGATAACTTGCATTGTCCATCACAATAGTGGAATTCGGCAAAATATTTGGCATTAGGCTGTTTAGAAACTAATCTGTAAAGGTTTTTGTATTCATTTCCTCTGCCGTTGTCCTTGACCTGAACATGAGGAAACAACTTGGAACAAAACCTTGTGAAGTTCTAGCATGGACTAAAATAATCCTTCTCCCTTCCTTAATGGGGCATTCATTGTGCTTTGCTTGGTGCCATCAGTCCACCCTTTGGCTAAAGTATAGCCTGTATATATCCAAGTCTCATCCAGCCAAACAACGGAGCTGAAATCTACCTTTCTTATTTCTCTCAGGTACCAACATCTCCAAGCCACAATGTCCATTCTTTCCATCAGCACACTTCTGTTGGAATACTTTTCAAAATTAAATCCAAATTCATGCAGACAAATGCAGAGAGAGGATTTGCTGCCTTGGATAAGATCGGCCTCTTTCAGAGATGAATGCAGCTTGTGAAACCTAGGAAACTCTTTTCTTTCATAAAAGCTATATAAGCATCAACCTATATCAGGATTTTCCTGGGATTTCTAATAATACTTTGGAAGATTCAGACTCTTGATTTCTGAACTTCTTCCTCTTTTCTTTCCATTTCTTTTCCTATTCTGACAACAGTATTTTTGCTTATTTTAAGTGCAGTTGCTGTTCTGTCCAACACTTTATTTACATCAATCAATGGTCCACCATTTTCTTTTTCCAGTTCGAAGTATTCTCTTAACGCACAACCATCTCACGAGCTTGACCACGAATTGCTGTACTTTGAACAAGCTTACCATACTTTTTCTTTGGAGAATGCATTTGTGGCCTCCCTATTCATTCTTTCCTGGGATCAGGCATTGTTATTTACACAAGAATTGCAGCAGAAGCTTAGAAGTCTAAAATTAAGTACCCCACAGTTTGTGCTTCATTGATTTTAGGTTTAAACTACTTTATAATATCATAATATATAATATTGAACCACAGTGCAGCAATAAATCATTCCTAGAGCACAAAGAAATCAAAACTACACTTAACAGTTCAACTTTGGTGCTGTATTTTTAAATAAAATAAAGCTTCGTGTTGAGCTATGAGACTATTATTTTTCTTCGGGCATGGTACTAGGTGGAATGAATAAACACTCAATGTAACTTCACTATATATCATTTTATTAACACTTTTTTCGTCTCTTATTACACTTGTTATAATTGAATTGACTTTCGTTGCACCTATTTGCTTTATCTTGATAGACTTTCCACTTTTATAAAGTCATTTAGAGCCACATCCACGCGTATTACAAGAACACGTCTTCACATCTCAAACATACAGATGCTAATAACAAATTTGGCGCTATTTTACATGACACCCTTCTTTGTATACATGCGCGAATGCGTTCATTTTATATTTTCCTGCATTAAATAGTTCCTGTATTGTTAGGGAAGTGATCTTTAGCTATTCTCCCTTCACTTTTAACATTAAATATATATGGTTCTTTTACTTATACATGTTAAATTTAAACGTGAAACTTAACATTTATGACGTTTTTTAAACAATTATATTTTTACTAACAATGAAAAATAGTAACATGTTTTCGTTGCTCAACTAATTCTTATCTACATGAAAAATAAATTACATTTGCAATAAATATTTACATACATGATTTCCTTTTGGGGTCTAACCATATATTCTGTCTCACATGCCCCTTGTTTTGTTTTTCAAGTTGTCACGTATATTCACAATCTTGAAACACAATACAACACCTCTCCCTATTCATCTGATACAATCTTTTTACTTTGTACAATACCCTTTTTTCTTTACAGTCTTCTTTGCTGTATGTTTTTTGTCTTTTGTTTTGGCATGACACAGCATTGTCTTTATAATTTTAACATATTCAGTTATTACACAACACAACACCAAGAATATTCCTAAGTTTTTACATTTGACATTGACACAAATATTATTTAAGTGTATCATGTTTATTGTGTGCCTTTTGACTTATGTTCTTTGTTATGAGGAGGGAGAAACAGGATACAAATCTTGAACTAATGATTATGATCATACTTATGGCAATTTTATTCAGTTCTTTGCCTTCTTTGTCTTGCAAGCTTATTATATATAGGCAGGTCGTTGATTCAGTTCTTAAACTCTGATGTTACTAATGATATTATTGTAACATTGGGTTCTTATTCACTATTGTTTAGTTCGACATTTCTTTAAGCTTAACATAGGCCATATCCATCTTAATCTATGGGCATTGCTTTTCTGACTATGGTTTTTCTCTCTTTACTGATTGTCATCTCTTTGTCTCTTATCTTTACAAGAGAAAACTTCTATATTTATAATTATTCTGCAACTATATTATTTTTCTTTTTAATTCACCCTCGACACCCTTGTGTCAAAAATATTCTCTCTGTCACCACAATTTTTTCCTTCTTATTTTTGTCCCTGACATCCTTATGTCAAAAACACATTTTTTTCGTCGCTATAATTCACTTCTTTTATGACAATCAGTATTCTCATCTCTCTGTTGACAATGCTCTCGGTGGTCATTATAGCCAATGACTATGTTGATTTCCTTTCCTGTTGTATTTTCCAACCTGTATATAATTTTCTATAAGAAACCCATTAAAGCTTATTGTTTTTCCTCATCACTACTGTTCCTGCCTTACATGTTTGTTGGCAAAGACTATTTGGTCCTTTCTTAGTATGGTTTTAATTTGTTTTTATGGTATCTTCCTACCAACTTGCCATTTGTATTCTGTAGCTCATATGTATGGTCGCCCAGCTGTTTTGTTATGACCAGCGGTCCAGTGTACAGTAGTTCCATTTTCCCTTTGTGTGGCCATCATGTGTCGATGTCAATTGTCAATCGCTTAGGTTTTGTGTTGGTCATCAACTCGATTGGGGCGAACTTAGTTGTGGCAATTTCCCTGGGTGTTGGTGATGGCTGTTGTTTCTGTATTCTGTGCAGCATCGGCCCTATTTGGCACATTTTCATCCATTTCCTGCTGTCTTACGTTGCCGGTGTTCTATTGGTTTCTGCCCCTTTGGTGTGAACCCCTGTTGTATGACGGTCTTTGGCTGTTCAAGTATTCCCCACAGAATCGCATGTGATTCACTTGATGGGTATGGTCTCCTTGTCTCCCACAATGATACCTATGTGTTCAGTATCTCGATTCACCCCTTGGTATCGTGTTGTGGTACCGCTGTCTCGTGTTCTCCATCCTTTCGCCAAGATTGTGTGGTTGTGGGAAATGGTGTGCCCCTCTTCCCCTGTCATGGGTGCTCCTAGTATTTCTATCTTCCCTCTCATTCTGGTTGTTTGTAGTCGTGCTTCTGTTTAAGATAGGTGAGTTTGGGTGACCATTTCTATGTCTATGCTCATTAGGCCGACCATTTTGCGTTTTGAAGGCTGTTAGTAGTTCTATCATGTTATCAAAATCTACTGGCCTTGCAACAATTAACCCTGTTCTCACTGTGTCTGGGAAATGTCTTGTTATGCTGGTAATTAACTTGGCTTCCCTTTGTTGGCTACTTTCATAAAATAATTGACTAGCGATAACCCTTTGGCCGGATCATATCTTCCTGTCGCTAATTCTACCCTTGTCAGGTTCTGCTTAGCTGGGCCCCAATACCTTGATACGAATAGATTCCCGAATGAGCTATATGATTCGTGACCAGCTAGTGTTAACCTAAGCTTTTCTTGACCATCATCATCCTAAGTTCATTTTATATCCTTTTCACTTTAAAATACTCTTGCATCTCTTTAACAAAGAGTTTTGGATCGTCTACTTTCTCGTCAAATGTAGGTGGTGTGATTTCATGTAGGATGCTGTTGGTGTAGCATGTGTTGTGTGTTGTGTCATTGTTTAATTGTGAACCTTTATCTCTATATGGTGAGTCAACATTTTGTACATTATTCAAATAACTTTCATCTTGAACATCACTTACATCTAAATCATCTTTTTGCCTTTGTAGTGCATTCACATAATTTACATTAGCCAAATTTTCTTTTCCTTTTCTCATCTCTTCATAAATTGATTTTAAATCATTCTTTATTTCTAAGTGACTTTGTTTTATATCATTCACAGCATCTTGTTGTGATTGTACGAGGGGCGTCTCAACAGTAACTTGCACTATTTTTTAAAAAAAATAACAAAAGTTTGAATATTTTAAAAAGGGTATATTTTAAAAGCTACATTCAGTACCTATCTTTCTACATAATTTCCTTGAACCTAGATACATTTTTGATACCGTGGTAACAGCTTTTTTAACCCAATGTCAAACCACTCTCCCGCCAAACTGGATAGCCATCTTTCCACTTCTTGTTTCAGTTCCTCGTCATTTACGAAGCGCCTTCCCCCAAGATGTTGCTGCAGCTCCGCAAAAAGATGGTAATCACTCGGTGCAAGGTCAGCTGCACTAGATGGATGACCGAAAACATCCCATCAAAACTGTTCAAAATGGCTTGAGTTTCACAGGTAGCGTGCGGGAGAGTGTTATTGTGGACCAGAAAAACTGTTTTGCTCAACTTTCCCTTCCTTTTGTTTTGTATGGCTCTTTTGAGTTTTCTCAGCACCTCACAATAGCGAGCAGCTGTCATCGTGGTCCCTTGGAGCAGGTAATCGATTAACAGTACTCCCTTTGAATCCCAGAATATCGTTGTGATGACCTTCAACAACTTTTGCCTTTTTTTGGAGTTGCCTCATCCATTCGTTTCCACAACTTGCACACACTTTCGATAGACACAGATCCTTAGAAATAATCCTGTGAAGCGATGCATGGCTTATTTCAATATACGGAGGAAGTTGAAACAAACCTGCATCAAGTGTAAGGCACTGATCGGTGTTCACGACTGCTCAAACCTCGTCAACAATATCCGGAGCGAGGGAAGTGGAGAGTTGGCCGCTTCATTGCTCATTGTGTAATGTTGTTCTCCCTTCAATGAGCGATTGGGGCCAACGAGAAACCATTTGTCTTAACAAAACGTCTTTTCCATAAACACTGCACAACTTGCAATGAATTTCAGTTGCACATTTATTTTTTCCCGTCAGAAAACGGATTACAGCGCGAACTTCGCAATCGGCAGTAGAAACGAGTGGAGTCTCCATTGTTACAGCTGTTTTAATGTCCAAGCAATAAACTTAGGGGCCTAGGAATTTTACGGTGCTGCTACTACACCCATACCTATATACCCTGGGACTTTCACTTTTCTACGTACCGCACGGATTTAAAAAAATAGTGCAAGTACATCATCAGCCACAGTTTTAATTTTAGAAATGACAATTTGTTCTTTGGTTTCATTAATAATTCCTTTCTTTACTACCTCAATTTCTTTCCTTAATTCCTCAGTTATTTCTACTTTTACATTTGTAATCTTACGGTCTGCACTTTCATTACACTCTATTATTTCATCCCCACATCTACCAATTTCTCCCTCTAATACAATCTTGTTTTCTTTCATTTCCATTTCTATTTTTCCCATCCTATCTCCTATGATTTCTATCCTAGCTTCTAAAGCTTCCTTTGTCTCATTTATATTTTTATGTACTAATTTCAAATTAGTTTCCATTATTTTCATATTTTCTTTACACTCCTGTCTTCCTAATTCTATTTTCTGTTCTAAGTCCTGTTTCACTCCCTCCATTTTCTGACCTAAGCTTTGTTCTATGTCCTGTCTCTCTCCCTCCATTTTCTGACCTATACTCTGACCTAAACTCTGTTCCAAATCTTGCTTTAATTCTTCCTTATTCTGTTCCATTTTTTGACCTAAACTTTGTTCTATGTGCTGTCTCACTCCCTCCATTTTCTGACCTATACTCTGTTCTAATTTCTCAAACATGATCATTAGTAACCTTTGGTCTTTTCCTATTACTGCTACTTCTTCCTCACTTTCTGTTTCTATCTGATAACTAGGCTTATCTGCCCCTTCCCCTATTCCTGTTCCTACTTCTTTTCCTTTTTGTGACATTTTCATTTTTTGGTTCAGTTCAGTTGGACTTAAAAGTCCTACTATTTTGCCGCTTCGCAGTAACATAAAAATAAAGTGAATGTTAAAATAAAAATGTTGATCCTATTTTTCTCTTGTTGATTTATTTCGTTACGTGCATCCCCTGGGCGATTGACTTCACTAGACGTCACTTGAAGTTCTCCGCGTCGATGGATGCATTCGTTGACACTTTCCCATCACTTTTAACATTAAATATATATGGTTCTTTTACTTATAGATATTAAATTTAAACATGAAACTTGACATTTATGACACTTTTAAACAATTATATTTTTACTAACAATGAAAAATAGCAACACGTTTTCGTTACTCAACTAATTCTTATTAACATGAAAAATAAATTACATTTGCAATAAATATTTACATAAATGATTTCCTTTTGGGGTCTAACCATATATTCTGTCTCAACTTTAAAGTATCGCACCAGTGCGAAAGCAAAAAAATCAATGTCACACATATGTCCAAGATGTGGCAACAGTACAGGCGTAGCTTATGGAGGGAATGAGAAAGCGATTACATAACCAGGAAAACTATTAACTATTTTCAAGGTCAAACTTGATTGTCATGCCAATGGACACATGCGTTATGCCACTCCATGCTCAGAACACATGCTGGGTGAGCTGTCAGGATCACCTAGTTACATTAATTCAATCCTAAACACCAGTCCAGTGTGGACTTTTAGTGCTGAGAGAGCCTATGCAGGCAGAGAGAGAGTGAGAGAAAAGCTTTCTATTTCAGAGTATAAAATTTACAATATGCTCTTTTTCAGAAATGTAGCTTTTGTGGACCATGGTGAATATACTTGCTATGCAGAAAACAAATTTGGACGCACAGAAGCCAAAGGCAGTTTAACTGTAAAAGGTTAGTATTAGATCTAGTAAACAACCAAGATTGTTCCATCCTTAAGATTTTGTTGTGCTACTCGTTTCAAAAACCTCGTTTTAGATCATGGTTAGCATGCAGAAATCACAATATACAACCTTAAAACAATTTCAGTTGTTTTGGCACTCTGGATTCTAAACAGCATTCTAGCAGACACTACGCAAACTTAACATTGTACACTATTTTCTCCTTTATGTCGCAAGTTAGTAACTCAAATCACATTCAAGTGGATGAGGATGACATATTGTGAATGATGAATTGTGAACAAGGGTCACTGAGGATTTCATCACAACCAGATATGAATCAAAGAGCATTCAGAAGACTCATGGCATCTGAATGAAATCATATTCAATAATATGCATTAGAAGTTATAATAATTAACAATAGATGAATAGAGGCATTATAAAAAACATAAGTTTGAAATTTTCATTAATTGTCATAAAAATCTCACTTTTTTCATAGAGCAAATATAAAATTTGCAAATTCACATAAATTTTCCAATGTTTTGCATGTTCAAATCTGCCATAAAACCAGCTTAATATATACAATAAACTTTCAGGTCTGTATCTCAGCAAATTTTGTACTCTCCGATTGAGCCATTATACTCTTTGACATATATTAACTTTAGCAATATGAATGATGCAGCCTAGTTGGAAGCATATTTACATATTGGGTCATGATTTACCTTGGTGTCAGTGTTGTATCAATTTTGGGACACTCAAATGTATGATGTAGAGCTTTTTAATGTAGTAACATAAACTTACAGATAAAAGCCAACAATAATACTGAAGACAGGTTGTTCTGTCTACCTCTACATTGCGCTAACGACCATCTCAAGCTATTTCCAAAAATGTAAATATCTTTGAAACTTAAACATACTTAATATCATGTTGAGTACCATAATAACAGCTTGAATTTACCTCTTGATAGTGAAAAAGTACTGTAAGTGTAAACATTTTTGCACTTTACAATACATTCATTTTAATTAGATTACATAGTAGTCTTCTGTCAAACATATTTCAAAACGTAAATAAAATTTCTTCCCTCTGTGAAAATACTTGCTTCATTGTATAATAATTTTTTTTATAATGGAACAAATCTCTTTTTTCATTTCACTTTCGAAAGTTAGAATGTGGATCACTACAGCTATGTATCCTAATTTTGGTGAGAAATATTTTGTCTAAAAATGAAATTTTCAATTATGCATGGCAAACTTCATTAATTCTTTTTAATTTAAAAGGTGAGTCAAGTAATAACACTAAATAACACTTAAATTTATAATTTTCCAGAACGCATTTCGGAGGTTAACGTTCCTCCATTAACAACCGGATATTGTTGGTATTAGGATATAGTTGATATTAGGACATAGTTGAGCAAATTGAAGCAGTAACTAAAATATTAGATTCTATGAGTACTTAATTGATATTTAATATGATTAATGCTTAATTAATACTTTCATTGAACTGGTCATAGTTATACACATCTGATTTTTTGTTAAACACCTAATTTGAAATGAAGCTATCACTTAGTATATTTATTTGTGCATGTAAGCAAGAGTGGTGCTCAAAATTCTACAACTTCATGAGTATTGCTGTATTAGTCAGGAGGATCTTATTATAATAATTCATTAATTTACAGTTTTAATTTGCATTGGGAAATAATTTGCAGAGCATACTAGAATTACTGATGAACCAGAAGATTATGAAGTAGCAGCAGGTAGCAGTGCGACTTTCCGATGTAATGCTGTCAGTGATGCATCCCTCGACTTGAAAGTAGACTGGCTTAATAATGGCCAGCCAATTGACTTTGAAGCAGAACCTCGCTTTGTGCGTTCTTCAGATTATTCCTTGACAATAAGTAAGACAACAGAGCTGGACTCTGGGGTGTACACTTGTGTTGCACGAACTGACTTGGATGAAGCTACAGCTCAGGCCACTCTTACAGTCCAAGGTAATACAAAACTTTTATTTTTCTGTTGCATTTTTACTACTCTTAATCCATATCTAAAACTTTATTGGAATTTACCAATGATAACAAATGCGTTGCAAAAATATGTTCTAAGGTTCATGTATTGAATTGGTTTTAAAACATAATATAAGTCATCATGTTCGATTCATTAACCATCTAATGCACTGTTAGCACATCACTAAAAGCAAAGGAATTTTTTTTTATTATTATTATTATTATTATTATTATTATTATTATTATTATTATTATTATTATTATTATTATTATTATTATTATTATTATTATTATTATTATTATTCATTTGAGAAAACATCACAGGCCACATCTTGAACTTCTGTAGAAGTCTCTAAAGCTTTGAGAATGAGTTGGAGTCAACTTGAAACTCGAGTCAGTGTTTGAAAAAATAACTTGCAACATTACTAAGATAAGTGAAGTTTTTAGTTTCTAATTTGTTTTTACTTTAGAATCTTGTTGCTTCACTGTTAATAGCTTCAATTTCAGCTTCAATTTCCTTAATTAATTCTGTAGAAGTACCACTGTAACCGAATTCCAAACATACAATTTTTCTACTCAGCATAGACATACTTGAAAAACATGCAGAATTCTGTTATGTATTTTGCCTACTTTTAGCAGTAAGTTCAGAATGCCATTTTTGGTGGTAACTTCAAGTTCTCTTTATAGATGTGCCAAATGCTCCTCAACTGCAGAATGTGGTTTGTAATAAGCATGATGCATCGATCCAGTGGCAGCCAATGGGAGACAACAGAGCACCTATTCTCCGATACACAATTCAGTATAACACCAGTTTCACTCCAGATACTTGGGAAATAGCTTATGATTCTGTTCCTGCTACTGACATGACATACACAGTGAGTAGTGATGATGATGATGAAACATTGTTATTGATAGACTTGTATACAAGTTTCAGACTTTGTCAATCTGGATTATATTTATATTTTACCTATTTAGAGTTCATCCAATGTACAGTAAAAACTGGTTATAATGATGAAGGGACAGACTTTTCATAGTTGTTATAGCCGACAGTCTCACAAACCAGTTGTGTGTGTGTTGCTTTTTTTCTCCCCCCTCCCCCTTCTTTTTTTTTTCTTGCAAAAACATTTGTATCTGTAATTTTAGGCTGCCATAGAGTTAAAACTTCAAAAAGTATTAGAAATACAGTACATCTACAGCATTTACAATTCAATATTTGTGGAGAGAGACTGAAGAGTAATTTTTATGTTTATGCAGTATGTGCAGCAATAAAATGCCAGCAAAGTGTAAAAACCTAAAATTGAGGAAAGAAGTAGCAACAATGTAAATTGTTCAATCTACTAATAACAAATAATATAGAGACTAACCCAGCATTTGATAACAACGTATAGAGACTATACACTTCACTTTTATATATGGTATAAGCTGTTGAATAATTAATCTAACAACTTACGCCATATATAAAAGATAAGTGAAGTCTATAACTTCTATATTTGTTACATTAGTAGATTTGATTTGTTTCACTGTTCACAGCTTCAGTTTTTTATTCTTCAATGTCAAATACGGCCTTGGATAATTAATGAGATAAATTTTTTTAGCATGTTCAAAACTTAATGTAATTGCTCTGTATTATAATAGTCAATTTAAAATTTGCAATCTACAGAAAACAATAAGCGTTACATTGTTAACAATTCCCAAATACATAACAAACAAAAATGAATGTTGGATATTTCTCAGAAAATGTAATAAAACATGTCGTTTTACATAACTTGCAGTATGCATTGTCATATAAGCAGTTTTTTTAAATGTGTTTAGGATTTAGACGGAACCATTAAGTTTTGCTGTTATAACTGATATGTCATTAAAAGTGATGTCATTATAACTGGTTTCAACTGTATGTGTGTTTATTATCAAATCATCTCTCCTGTAGAGAGGTTGACAACATGGGTCCAGAGTGCATATAATAGAAACAGATTGTAACATTAATTTAAAAAAAAATGTAAGTTTAACAATCACATCTCAAAATTTAGAAAATTACACCTAACTGGTAGACAATAGCAACAATAACAAATAACAGCAAAAATGCAATTTCACTAAATATGATTATATGTGAGAGATAGAATCAGGACTGAAAAATTCAGTGCCACAGCCAGTATTTGAACTAAGGATCTTCCACTTCATGTGCAGCTGCTCTAACCACTGAGATACCATGGTAACTTGCCAGCGTGATACCCCCAACCAGTTCATATTTTCCTGGTAGACACTAAAGAAATCACATCCTGGCTATGGCATTGAATTTTTCAGTCCTGATTCTACTACTCAAACATTCCCCACACACAGCTTGTGTATTTAAAACCATCTGTAAGTCGGTCGGCATAAAAATAACAATTACCATCTAATGATTATATATGTTTATCATTTAAAATGTCCAGTATAAATGATTAATATTGTTGAGAATCCTTTAAAATTTGAACACAAATGTTCTTAAATTCTTTCATGGGTGCACCAAACATTTTTAGGTGATCACTGGTAAATTTATAGCAGCATCCAGAAGCCCAAAAAGCAAACCTTTCACCTCCTACGCATTTGTAGGTATGTGATATCTCTCACTGAGGTGATGGATGCATGGTCAGTAAATTGTCTCCTCATTGCTCACCGCTGTTGCCTCCTGAGTTTTGTTTTCCATACAAACAGTAGGATCCAGCACCAAACCTTTTCTTGCTTCTCTGTCAATGGCCCTAAGTCTGCTTTATGGTTGTTTCTAACCTCTGGTATACAGTGGACCTCCTCATAAACCTCTCACTTGGATTAATGGAGGACTGTGGATATTGATGAGCGAATTTGGTGTTCACAAGTATATCTTAGCAACTCTCCATTTGCTCACTATCCCAAAGCATGACTGAGGGTTTCAACTTTTATACATCCATAATGTTGACAAAGTGTTTTTCTGTGGCTTCTGCCAGGTACTGATCTTATTGATGAAGTGTTGCAAGGCATCTTAATTGCATTTGTTTGCTCCAAGCAAAATAAAGTTTTTCTGTTAGTCATCCATGAATTATTCTTTGTAGACCTTTATCCCCTTTCCCTTTTGAGGTAGTTTGCACCATGCCTTGTATGATTCTTAAGTACATCTCTTTATGGAGCTAACGTTATGATTTCAGCATTGTATGTTTATTACAAGGAATACTTGGGTGTGAAGGGGCATCTTTCTTCTCTTTATCTAGATTCCTACATAAGTGCAGATGTTCATCTTGTATTAGCAGGAGTTTTTATGGTAGAAATGCTGAATGAAGGCTTCCCATTAGGATCTAATCACTCCCAAACCACATAGTGTTTTCGGTGCATATACCTCGTCATTAGGAGTATCATGAGGTTGTCCATTTATTTCCTTAACAGTTCAAATTAATTTATCTAGATCTTCAAAGAATGTGGTTGATAATCTTATCCATTGGTGTGCTTTAAAGGGAATATATTAAGCCCTGCCATACATACTGGTTAATCATGTTTAATTTCTAATCTGTCTTAAGCAAGTTGATATTGATAGTGAATTTAAGTCCTTTTTTAAATCTTTAGTTTTTTCATTTTATGTAATTGGATTACATCAGAGAAGTTCACAGAATGTTTCCTCATTCCTTTGCATTTTGATGGATTCATATTCAAACTCAATATAGCTAAACCATTGGTAGCCATATTTAATAACTGCTGAGCAGATATTTCGTTAATATTAGTATTAGTAGTGGTGGCAGTGACTGTGGCGGCAGCAGCAGCAATAATGATGATGACGACTGTTTATTGTCTATAGACTTTATACAAGTTTCAGACTTTGTCAGATTCTACAATCACTGCAATATCATCAGCAAAAGCCATAGCAGAGATGTCCTTAAGCTCTTGATTAAGTTTGAAACTAAGCTTTCTCAATTTCATAGTCTGTTAAATCTTTGGTTATGTCATCAGTTGCTATATTAAATAACATAGAAGAAGTAGGCAAATCTTGAGCAACACCTTTTAGCAAATTAATTATTGTTGTTTACTTATGCCAACAAACTTACTGTCGGTGTTTACCAGGAGAAATACGAACTGGTTTGAGAATTTAATGCCATTCTGGCAGTTTGTCACAATAGCTCAGTGGTAGATCAGCCGCTCGGTAAGCGGAAGGTCTGTGGTTCAAATCCCAGTTGTGGCATTGAATTTTTAAGTTCCAGTTCTATCTCTCAAACTTTGCCCACACATGGCTTGTGTGTTTAAAAACACTAACAGTAAGTTTGTTGGCATAAATAAATAATAATTACCATCTGAAGGTTATTTAATCCTGGGATATAAAGTACTTACAATAGTAAGTCACCATTGGGGTAATTTCTCTCTGATGTGAGACTGCCTTTGTGGTTTACCAGGAGAAATACGAACTGGTTTGAGAATTTAATGCCATTCTGGCAGTTTGTCACAATAGCTCAGTGGTAGAGCCAGCCGCCTGGTAAGAGAAAGGTCTGTGGCTCAAATCCCAGTTGTGGCATTGAGTTTTTAAGTTCCAGTTCTTCCTCTCATAATTATTGTAGTTTTGTTAATTCCGCATTTTGTTTAATACTGCTTTTAATGAGATCAATAACCAAATTCCTCAGATAACTTGGCACATTAGTACATACAAACATCTCTTAATATGCTCATGACCTTCATTATTGTAGGCCTTAGAGATGGCCAAATATATGATGCAATGATCCTTTTTATGGGCTGTGCACTTTTTAGGCATCCATTAATGATTGAAGTATTAATATGACATCCAGGTACTGCAATAAAGTCATGTTGATTAGCGGATAATTTGAGAAATATTCTCAATTTCCTATCAATTTTTACATGACAGAAGATTGAGATTGGTCTTCAGTTATTTATATCTTCAGCATTTCCACTGTAGCATAGCATTTGTCAAAAGACAAGTATAGTTCCTTTGAAGCTCGAATTATAACCCAATCTGGACTTGGTGACTTGTCAGTTTTAATGTGATGAAGGGTATTGTTAATTTCTGTTTATTTCCACATCCTCTTCTGCACAGACAGGTACAATTTCTGTTTAGGGGTGGACTCGTTTTCCTTCTCAAAAATGTTTTAAAATTATGATCCACTGAAGATACCAGAATTTTGCATTGTGTGCCATTATGATTCTTCATATTGTTCCAGACTACTATACATCTCTAGTTGTGGTATAAATATTGACTTCATGATCATATCTTTCATGTTATATTATCTCCTTGCTTTGACAATCTTTAATGATTTTTGGTTACATGACCCATTTATTTATTTTTTCTCACATTATAATATTTAACGACAGGGTGCTTAGGAGCAGGAAGTAAAATGCCCTGGTTAAATAAGTTATTAATTCCTGACTTGCTGACTCGAATGAATCCATGTCTGAATTAATTTTAATATTAGTAATTTTTTGCTCAAGATCTATAATAGTCTATGGTTTTATGGTTATCTTGATATTATTTTGATTAGCATCTTTAATATTTTGAGTAATCTGTTCAGTTGAAACTAAAAAGATGAATCGAATAACACTACACAATACTTATGTACCGGAACATGTTTCGGAGGCTGACTTTCCTCCATTATACCTTTCATACCTGAGACTTTTTTTGTTGAAAAATTGCAATCTGATGGATGTAACACCCTACAATTTGGATGGGGAACTAGAAAAAAATAAGGGAAAAAATATTCTGGTGATGGTTTTCACAAAAATGCCCTAGCATGATTGTGCAGGTCCGGCTTTATTTCATTAATTATCCAGAAAATAATTTTTCTTTGTTTTTACTGCTATTCACATGGTATGTGCCCAGTAGTTGTGAGTTTAGATTATCTACCTCAAAAAAATATGAAGGCATCATTCAGCTGGTATTACAGATTAGGAAAAAGTAAAAAAATTACACACACTAAATGTTGCTCTAAAAATGAAAAATCACATACATTAAAAGGTGCTCTAAAATGAAAAAATTAACATGCAATAAAAGTTGCTCTAAAAATGAAAAATTACGTACAATAAAAAGGTTGCTCTAAAAGTTGTTAAGTACAATCATTCAATCATTTTTAGCATATATGTCCTTTGATGAAACATTCTGTTACAGTCTTTATCTTTAGATATACAGAGATACATGTCACACTTTAAACGACGACTCTTTGTCCTGTTACTACAACTTTCAGATTGACAAGTGCGTGGTGATGTGAGAGGTCAATAGTAGGCCAGTGGTTGTAACATCATACCTTTTATCAGAGACTGGTTTAGGGGGAGGAGTATATGTTTTTTATACCTTTTTTGGAGGTTCACTGTCTTCTTCCTCTTCCTCTGTGGCCACCCTCCTCTTTCTGTCTGGTGTTGCCATTAGAGCTTCTGCTATGGACATTCGGAAATGAAGTAAATCCATTATATTTGTTGCAGGAACTTTGTTAGCTTTACAGTCCTCACAATAATGAAACTATTCACTGCATTGAGATCAATCAAGTGCAGAATGCACTTTAGGGTCCACTTCCTGGTCTTAAACCAGGTTTGGTAGCATTCAATTTGTTGATTAACAATGTCGACACCACCCATATTTGCGTTGTAGCTTTTAACAACCTGTGGACAATTAACTTCAATATCTTCCATCCTTTTTTCACCACCTTTTGATTTGGACAGCTGGTTCAATACCTGTAGCTGTAGATGCTAGAACTTCTTTTCGGTTATCCTTCCACGCTACAAAAAACAATTGCGTCATCTGATCTTACATACTTATAACTTTTCCCCCTTTCCATCTTCCCTACATTAAAACTTACATTTTTTATTCTATTCAGCAAGATAGTGTCTGTGCCCTGAATACCTCTTTCTGTCAAACTTTGCAGTAATGGAAGTGTGGTAAAATACCTATCAAAATATACAAAGCTTCATATAGGTAGAGAACGTACTAGTCGCATTACCACTGATGGTCCCAAACCTAACTCCCTATTAGGTAATTGGGTAGTTACACCCTGGTAAATGACAAAGCCTAGGACTATTCCTGTTGAAGATGTGAACACAAAATTCTTTAGACCCACTGGTCGTGGTTTGTTTTTAACAAACTGCTTCAAACTGCAGCGCCCAGTAAATGGGATCATCTGCTCATCTATAGAATAACTCCCAAACTCCCTAGGCAGCTTTTCACATGCGCCCCTGACAGCATCAATAACTGACTGTACTTTCCAAAGTCTGTTAGTATTTGCCTTTGATACAGTGTCTACAAAATGTATGATCATTTTGAATAAAAAAACCTATCTCGATAAATGCATTCAGCAGTCAAAGTCAGTTCAGTGCCTTTTTGCCAGTACATGTGCAGTCATGAGTATGGAATGCAACCCATTAGTAGATTAATCCCAAAGAACACTTTCAGTTCACTAGGAGAAGTTTTAAGTGACTTACCAGTTTTGGCAACACTGTACATATTGGTATATAATGCCCCATTGTCATAGAGTTCATCACTAAAGTAATCAGAAAAAATACTGTGCAGGTGTTCGTATTGGATTAGGATTCTGAAAAGAGAATAAAAATTGTATTGGAAATGTGAAGTTACTTTACCCCTAACTATTACTTTTATATTATACATTACCATACTTAAATGATAAAGTAATAGAGCTTACCTGAACGTTATAATCTTTTGGGCTAGGATAACATTTTCCACTGAAAGTTTTTCTCCTGAACAGTAGTCTCCTAATTCTTGTGGCACCATTTTCAGCAAAGACTGTGTTGCTATTATCTACATTCTCCTGTGATTCAGCATTATCATTATTTTCTACCTCTTCCTCCTCCTCTTCTTCTTCATCATCTTCTCCTCGTCCTCTTCCATCACTACGTGGTATTTGAACAGGAATTCTGGACTGGTTAGGTTCCCAACCTTCACATTCCTCATCACTTGAAAAATCACTAAGATCACAGTCTGATTCCTCTAACAGCTTTCTTATCTCTTCATCCGAGAGACCTATAGAAGCAAAAGACTTGTTTTAGTACACCAAACTGGCATTTAAATCCTTAATACGAAAACAAATAAAATATAAACATACTCCATTTTGAGGTTATAAAACCTCTCAAATAGAGGCAAAGCCAAAGTCGCATGATTATGCTAGTATAAATTTGAGTGCATAGTACTACTCGAAAATTCAAATATATGGACATTACTTAATATATTTACTACTTTAAATGAATAAAGAACAGGTTTCAC
This sequence comes from Tenodera sinensis, assembly GCA_030765045.1. Lineage (NCBI taxonomy): Eukaryota > Metazoa > Arthropoda > Insecta > Mantodea > Mantidae > Tenodera > Tenodera sinensis. The sequence continues at coordinate 138,724,392 of CM060963.1, forward strand.
TATCAGAAATAGTGAAATAGGCAGAATTGCTTATTTACCACGACGCGCCATGCTGCTTTTGTGTACACCAACTTCTCTGATTTCTGCTGCCATCCACCGGTGCAAAAGATAACAAAAACAACTTCGCACATAGGGCGAATCACGCATGATTGCTGCAGTCCGGTTTGAGCCAGAAAAAAGCTGTAGATCGACTGCAAAAAATAAAAACCTAACTCGCACGATTGTGCGGGTACAGTTTGAAAGGGTTATCAACCGGATATTGACTGGTTCTCCCTGGTGTGGATGGTGGTTTCCTCTGAGATCTCTGGTGGTGGTTCAAGGAACTTGCTGAAAATAGCCTTCTGGGGGATGTCGAATCACTCATGTGTAAATCATTCATGCCTTCTGGGGGATTTCGAATCATTCATGTGTAAATCATTCATATTATGAATTTTGTTTCAAAATATGTTAGAACTAAGCTATGAATGTTGCATGCTGCTTCTGCATTAGTAACTAAATTTGTACTTTTTTCCTCCCTTTTAAACATTCTTATCCTTGAATCTATCTTTAGGAAAAACACTGAGAGGTTATTTTCATTTATATACAAATTTGGGGTTCTTTTATTACTGTAATTTCACTTTCTACTCCTGAACTTACTGGGATATATTTCAGAGACATGAAAAATATTGGAGAGCAAGAGGATTAATGGCTTCATTGTCAGAAATCCAGCATTAGCTAACAACAACATATTTCAGAGACTGTTATCTCCATCATCAGCCTTGATTCACTGACCCACTTCCTCCTGTGACCTGAAGATGGTGTTTTGGCTGAATGTACAGCACAATGGGGTCAATCATATGAAAGGGATCTCATTGTGCAGTACATCCAGCCAAACAGCCAAAACACCATCTACAAGTCACAGGAGGAAGTGAGGCAATGAATCGACAACAGTCTTAGAAACATGTCTCAAGTTCTAGAGCAGAAACTGAAGTTATAGTAATAAAAAAACTCCAAATTTTATATGTAAATTCTTATCCCTGCTTCCTCTCTCTCTCGAGTGAGTCTTCTGATCCTGCAGATTGGTAACTTCGTCCGATATGACACAATGTTGGAGGACGTTAATCAAAAAAAAAAAAAAAAAAGATTGGTAACTAGGCAATCCTGCATTTTACAGACTAGTCTGCTGATTAGAGCTATGGTGGTGCTCATTAACGTGCTCAAATAGATCAGTTGATAACATGCTGGAAAGTTATTGTGAAGATCGGAAGTTAAAATAACCCTTGCAAACGAAGTTTTTATTAGTTTCTGTTTATATTTCAAGAATGTTTCGCAAATCATCAGTTCTTTCTGAATGCACTTAAGTGGATTTGCCTATAAATAAGAAGTTCCAACCGTTACCTAACGTGTATGTACTACATTTTATAAATTCTTAGAATAACTCATTGGCTTTCTTTTGTATGAAAGAGAGGTTTAAATAGTGAAATATTATGTAATGATGCCTTATGTTCGTATGTTATCACAATGTTGTTATGCATTTATTTATATTTATTAAAGGACATTTGAAAAAGTAACAGTTAATGTTTTCTTGAAATTCACATAATTAAACTAATTAACTGAAACGACACTTCCATGCCAAACTATCAGTTCTTGTTATATTTACTAAATATAAAAAGTACCTTCAAGTGGTAGTATTTGAACCAGGAACCTTCAGCGCTGAAGATCAATGCGCACACTGTTGCGCTACAAGAGCAACCTACTTCACACAAATTGGTGTATAGCAGTTATTTTGGCCAAAATTGACGGTGTTTACGGCATGGCATGTAAAATGCCCGGACTGCATAACTTCTCAATCTGCATTGTTTGCGTAGATATAAAGACTATCTGGTTTGCAGACACGTGAACACGCAACATACAATTGTGAGAAGCAATTTGCACCTAAATCTAAACCACACAGTTCTAAAGATTGACCTTGGGTTTTATTGATTGTGATTGCAAATGTCAATCTAATTGGGAATTGTAATCTTTTAAATTTAAATGGTGTATCGCTCGGGATCATGGAAATTTGAGGAATGAGGACATCTTCGCCCTTGAAAAGCCCAGTTAATATCGTTACTTCCACTACGTTGTTCATCAGTTTCTTAACTGTGAGCCTCGTGCCGTTAGAGTTTTGGCTGATTAACATTACACAGCATGATAATTGGCAGACCTATTTTCCATTTTAAGGTGAGTGGTGGCATTCGTGGCAGATCAAGAGAGCTCAAAATCTCTCATGGGTAATTAACTACTTCATCTGCTTCTACAATGGTGTCCATCAGTTTATATATAATTTCCTCACTTTGAATGGTGGATTGTTTAAAATTATTAAGTTGATAGACATTTTGTTCTTTGTGGCAAGGACAGCTCATTCACTGTTCCAGTCTTGATTCCTTGAATTAATTTGAATATTAGGAAAGACTTTTTCGATAAGTTCTTTCAATGTTGCAAAATTACAAAAATTATTAGGAAACGATATTTGTCTTGTCTCATCTATTGGCAGATGTCCTTCCCAATGTTTAGTAACTGTCGTGAGAATACCTTGGCTGATTTATCGTTTTGAAGCTGGACACACATATTTGTAGTCAACTGTAATGTACATACGTGTCGCCACAGTGTTGAATATTTTATGCAAGCATTTATTTCGTCCACTGGTGTTGAGCAAGAAGTTACAGGCAATATTTGTCTAAGATCTTCTGTGAGCAATATAAATGAATTCCCGAAAAAGCTGTTTTCTTGTGGTCGCAGGTATGTTACTGATGCAAGAAATAGATAAAAACAATCTTTGAAGCAGGTTGTATATCGTGTCAAAATTTGAGCTAAATCGCAGAACTTTTTGAGTTTATGAAGTGTACACAAACCATCATAACATTTTTGTATGTATAGTATAAAATTTCTTGTTTTCTTCTCCTTACAGGTTGCGATGAGTCCTTGGGCAAACTATACATTCCGTGTAATTGCATGGAATAAAATTGGACCTTCTATTCCCTCAATGCACTCCAGTGTTTGCACCACCCAACCTGATGTGCCTTATAAAAATCCAGACAATGTGGAAGGTAGAGGTACAGACCCAAACAACTTGGTCATTACCTGGACGGTAAGAACAGTTAATACTTACTGATCTAAAACTTTGTAGAGTTAATAAAATATGCTTTTAATAAGCAGTAAAGAAAAGACCTTTCGTTGTAAACTAGGAGTTCCTAGACCAAGCTGTATGGATATTTAGTTATTGTGAACTGGAAGTGAAGTTTTAAAGGGTTCAAAGGTATGTATTATATATATGAAGAGTGCAGGGGGGGGGGGGATGAAAAATGAACTTCAGACTTTGTAGTCCTTGGAATTGAATTTTTAATTTACATTGTTGGAATTTCCTTTTATGCTGCATTTTGTGTTAATATTAAACCAATTCATGCTTTTTAATTTATACTATATCTTTTATGTGTGAGTCTTTCTTTTTCGTGTATATTAAAATCATACACTGTGTGGCAAACATTGCACCCATTAAAATCGTCTAAATTGGCTTTCCTCGATCTTGTGGGTCTTTCCTTAAGAGGAGTTGAAGATGCACAGTCATCTGACTGAACATGTTCTAATTCAGCTTTGATATGGACCAAGCTAAATGATACAGCAGTGGCTTCTGCTACTACACATTTCTGTATGGACTTGTATTTAATAGGGGTTCCCTCTGCAGTTCCCCTCATCATAAATTGATACATATTAATTACCACTTCTTGTGTTTGGCAGTGCAAGACTTTTCCCTGCAATTTGCTATGTACTGGTGCATTCAGTCTATTTTTATCTGTGCTGAGTCACATGGAGGAATGCTCCTGTTCACATGGTACTGGACAGACTGATGCCAGTTACTTGCTGTCTGACTACAGCAGTTAGCTCTTGCCATTGCACATCATGTTGCCACTGCTCTTGTCTATTTGCATGGACAGTATGTACTTACGTAGAACATAAAATCCAGATATGGGTCGTGAGACAAGACAAGAGTATCTCCCCTATATGTGCAGTGGCAACTCTTCATCTGAAGGAATGATGGTGGGGATGGTTGTGCAATCATGTATGTGTAGAAGTCATAACGTTTCTGTCCACGAAGGAGTGAAGTTAGCTAGCATAGCTTTAGTGCATATTGCTAATGACATATGTATAAAAATTAGCATTATAACAAACAAAATGATTTGGCTATAACTATGGCTATTTGCCAACAGTTACTTTCTTATGAACTGCAATGGTTCAGCTGCATGCTTTTGTAGTAATGTTTACTCATTCACGGCAAGCTCGCCTGCCTTTTTCCCCTCTCAGCCGTTGCAGAGAGGGAGAGAAGGGAAGTAGCTTTCCCTATGCGCAAGAGCTGTTCATGTCTCACCTCACGACCTATTATCAGCAAACATACACCCTAAGACAAAAAAATGAGCAGACTCTGGAAGCGTATGTTTGTCTAAGTCCAATCACTTGACCATCCGCTCACATTGAATAGTTGAGACTCAATATGAGAAATGACAACAGAACAACGCTAAAGACACACATTCCATGACACCATTGTAAACCAGCTATGGAAATGACATGGACTTATACAAATATACGCTTCCAGAGTCTGCTCATTTTTTTTGTCTTAGGGTGTATATCCAGTATCTCATGCAGATTCTCTGAAGATTTATCTTATGAATGCTTTACGTGGTCTTATGAATTCCATTTTTTGTAGCATTATGTGTTAGTTAAAATTGTAATTGTTGAATATCCATTGCACTTAAATATTTGTCACTAAGTGTGCAACAGTTATCAGTAATAATTAAGTTATTTATTTCCATGGTTACCACATTTGTAGTTACATTACATTAATGATTACCAGTAACAATGATGATGATTGGTAACTAAAAGTAAGCTATAATTTAAATATTCTCATAGAACCTCACATAAAACATGGTACTAACATTTTGAAAGGTGATGTTGCTAGAGAAGTAATGCCCAAATGTACATTATTGTCTGACATCACAAAAAAATGCAGATATCAGTTGGTTGCATATGTAGCAAAATGAATAATTACCGGGAATTTTTCTTGCTAGATGGTATCATCAGTGCTACTCGTGATCTCTTGTGGAGGTTATTGATTCTGCATAATGTGTTGAAGTAACTATTTCCCAATAAATAATACTTATGCACATGTAGTGAATGTCAACCACACTTGGTAACCGCTATTGGATAGCTACCTACTTTGTATTCATTGTTTTTATAACATTCAGTGGGTAACTATAGTCCTTGAGAGTTTAAAGTGGGGATGCACATTAACATTGATGTTGTATCACCCTGCCGACAAACGTGTGGATGTTCTCTGTGCACAGTTACTTACGTCTGTATGATATCGGAACCGTCATATCTTTCACTGTAGCTGTGCGAGGTTAAAATAAGATTGCACTCAGCTCATATTTACTAAATAAAGTAAATTAACTAATTGAAGAAACTGGTTAAGAAAAGTTATGATATATAATTTTGTGAGTAAAACCTCCGTTAACCTGAGTCTTCAGGCAGAGGTGCGCCACCCACAGAGCTCAGGTGATGTCTTCTCCACACATTTTCTTCCCAATCAATTATCGCATTGATTTTGTTTCTTTTCGTAAACTGAAACCTAATGTCTTTCAGCAAAGTGTGGAACATGGTTCTCTTAAAATTTGGAAGATCTGAGTCACTGTTGACTATTATAGGAAGCTTGTTGTTTAAAAAGAAACTATGCATTTTAAAGTGAATAGTTCTAACAGTCATCCTAAAACACTAAATGGCCTTTCCCTTTTCTTTTTAGGGTCTTTTACAATTTCTTTTTGTTTCACATTTGAAATAGTGTGCATAGGTCAATTTGGTGACGTCTTTCACAGCCAGTGTGTCATACGTTGAAAGAAAAAGTTAAACACATGTAATAAAATAGTCTTTTCACCACTTCTTAGAGGCTTTCTGCTTTTATGTTTCTGTACCTACTCTGAGAAATTACACACTCTGCTACACTGACTGCACGTGCATTACTAATAGTGTTAGAGCATTGCTTCATTGCAGTAAACGTAATGGGAGAAGTATCAAGTACCATGTGGTAATAAATGGAAGTAAAATGTTTATGCTCATGCTTCAATGTTTTGGAGGTTGAATTAGGGTATTTATTCACCCCATTCATTACTTGAATGTGTCAAATAAGTGATAATATATGCAGTGTAGTAACAAACTATTTCCAATCTAAATTAAGAACAAATTAGAAACTAAAAGCTCCACTCATCTTATTAATATTGCAAGGTGTTGTACTGCTGACTAGTTTCAAGTTGCATCCAACTTATTCTTAAAGCTCTTGTTTGGATGCAACATGAAACTAGTTAACAGTACAACACCTACAATGTTAATAAGATAAGTGGAGCTTTTAGTTTCTAATTTGTTCTTAAATTAGATTCTGTTGCTTCACTGTTAATAGCTTTTATTTTTTCTTAATGAACTATTTCCAATAGTGCTACACCATTTCACTCACTCTAAATGTTGGGCTACAGCATACATAATATTGACATTCATGCACACTTTATGGCAGGATCAGGTATAATTGCTATTGGACTCTATTACTTTTGTAACTGTTACATTGTCATCGTTACATTTTTTTCTACCCATCCATGTTAATCACTAATAATTTTGTTTATTTGAATAAAATATTTGCCTTTCTGATTAACAGCCGATGCCAGAGATAGAGCATAATGCTCCACGCTTCATGTACCGTGTTTACTGGAAACGAGACATAGCTGGAGAGCAGTGGGAGTTTGAAGATATAACAGATTGGGAAAAGTCTGAGTTGGTGATTAATAATCAACCAACATTTCAGCGCTACAGGATAAAAGTGGTTGCTATTAATGAGAAGGGAGAAGCTAATGTAGCACCAAAAGAAGTTTTAGGTTACTCAGGAGAAGATGGTAAGCTATTGTAATTTCTACTATTCCAAAGGCAATTATTCACTTACTATTTTTCCAGCAGTTTGCATATAAGTTGAATAATTTTCTCCATGTCTCTGAAAACCAAGGAAGGAAAATTGTTGCAGATTCTGTAGAGCAGGTATGGTCACGAGAGTAGAGTAGTTAGCGATTGAATGTGTCTTACTCATCCCACATTTTCTTGCTGAGTGACGAAGGTTGTTTTGATGCAAGCACAGAGGCGGTTTTGTTCTACCTGCACAGTAGTAATTTCTACACTGGCATTAACTATTTTGTTCATATTAAACATATTTTGGTACAATAATTATTGCAAACACCTACTGTGGTTAGGCAAATTTCATAATCTTCAAGTTTATAACCTTCAGTTTAATCTTTTTTTTTTAATTTAATTTAAATTTATACATCCTTAGATCAAATACATGATATTGGATATTCACCGTTTGAACAAAATTACATGTTCATAGCTTCTTTTATCTTATGCATGTTCTTACACTACCTTATGGTTAACCTACTAAATTGTTTCTCTTTTATAATAAATAAAGCAGTAAAGTTCCATTGCTATTTAGCCTTAAAAATATTTCAAAACTATTTGATTGACATAATACATAGCTTGGTTTTAAACTCAACATTGAGTTCAAACTTTAAAACACAAAATACAATAGCTTTGCAAGATCACCAAAGTTTGCTTTATGCTTTGATATTATAATACTTAATATTTGCAAATTGAAATCTGCATATTAAACAGTAAACTTTGCTGTTCTTGTAACTTACAAAAAATTCTCTCTGCCAGTCTTCATGAAACACATGTCCTAATGAAGCCATACTTGCCACTCCACTGAATGAAGTGTGTTGAAAGCAAAGGTAAAGTTGAACGGTGAAGGGGAGGGGTGGCCGGTGGAATGAGGCAAGAACCATTTCAGTGGAGTGGCCCTTTTGAGCCGATTTTGCCCATGCCTGCTGTAGATGAAAGAAATCATAAATGTCCTTTTGATTTACCAATAAAATAATAATACAAGAATAATTACAATGCTATAATATGAGTAGTTAAAGAGACCTACACATGATATATGATAGCTCTGAAGTAGCAGCCACCACTGATTAGCTTGAGCACTCCTAACAAAATGAGCAATTGCATCAAGCATAGCCTCTATATATTAGAATTAATGATTAACCAGTTATTTAACCAATAATGAACACACATAAATATATAAATTTCTATATAAATTAATGACAGTGCCCATTTATTTTTTATAAGAATTAACATATATGACTGGTTCTTAATTCAATCATGATCATAAAAATATGTAGTGACCTGTTCAGCAAATGTGGTGTTTCTAAAACGTTGATGCCCTCTAGCTTGATAAGGCATTTACGGACATAAATTCCTGATAAAAAAAATAATTCCTTATAACTCCTGAATCACACCTTAAAACTACTCAGTGTTAGTGTGACTCACCCTATAGAGTTAAGCACTAAAATTAAAAAAGGCCTAGGTGTAGATGGTGTGCCAATGTCACTGATAAAAAGAGTACAGTAAATTATTTATTTATGCCAACAAACTTACTGTTGGTGTTAGTAGTTAAATATTCAAGCTACTAGCCAGTCTTTATGTAAACAAAACCATACTGCATTTATTAAAGTTCAAAATACTATGCATACCAACTCCAATAACCAGCCTATGACATAAGGAATAGAAATAACTTTTCCGTCTCTAGCCGTAGACTTGGTCATTTGAAAATATGCAGTTTTATTGGGATAGAGCTCTACAATGCTCCAGCCATACATGAGGAGGTGCTTTGCAAATCATATTAAGTCCAAATTTGTATGAAATTGAGTTTTATATGTATTCATGATATTTTGAACATGCTCTATCCAATGGTAATTTTATTTTGCGTCTAACTGTATTAGTTTCCAAGCAGACAAGATTTGAATTACGGAGTTCACTTCAAACCATATTAAGTCCCTCCTGTTCCAAGCAATCACACATTGTAAATAGACTTCCAAGAATGAGTGTCAATGCACGGGAATGTATTGCCAAGAATGACCATCAGACATTCAGTGCAGACAAATTTATGCACAGATGTTGCCCATGTGTTAAAGATGAAAGTATCTACTACCCTGTTTTGGAATTCATTTCAGTGAAAATACATTGTTAATCTTGGAATCTAGATGCTATTTTGTATTTTTATAACTTCAATTTAAATCCAAGGCTTTAGGAGTTATTAGTTTTTCTTCTCTCCTGAAAAAATGTGCTCTAATGGACATGATAGGATTTAAAAAGTACCTCCTCACATAGGGTAATAAAGTAACATTTCCATACTTGAATACATTTTGTAAGTTGCCTGTGCAAGGAGGTATTAGTACTCAAATTTTGTGAACTTTTGCAAATTATTTAGCAAGATCTATTTTCATCTATACCTTCCAGCATAGAAGTTATTGTTTTGATCAACCAATGAAATTTTGAGAGGTAGAACTGGAACTTAAAAATTCAATGCCATAACTAGGATTTGAACCACAGTTTGTCACAATAGCTCAATGGTTAGAGCAGCCGCCTGGTAAGTGGAAGGTCTGTGGTTCAAATCCCAGTTGTGGCATTGAATTTTTAAGTTCCAGTTCTGCTTCTCAAACTTTGCCCACACACGGCTTGTGTGTTTAAAAACACCAACAGTAAGTTTGTTGGCATAAATAAATAATAATTACCAATGAAATTTTTCTTATTCATAGGTTTCTGTTTACATCACAGTGTAAACTGTGCACATGTCTGTCTCTATTCATCTATTTGCATTAGCAAGTGAAGAACCTGTATGCATGGAGTTGAAGCTTTGTATTATTAGGGGAAAATTTGTCAACATTTTCCAAATTTGATGAAAATTAGAATAACATTAAGGGCAGTTTAAATGAAGGTCTTTCAAAGCACTTCTTAAACAGAAGTGAACATTTTGGTGCTGTTTTTGCTATTATTATCGATGCTGTGTCTTTAAGCTAATGAGATCTTTGTGATCTCAGGGCTTGGTAACGGATGGAATGAAAAATCACACGATGTTTCTTCATCACAATGTATTAATTTATTAACACTTCATCGATACTTTACATTAAATAATTTCTCTCAGCACCATTCTAAATGCTTAAAAACCTTTCCACTTTTTCACTTAGTGGAACTTATGCTTGATGATAGTTTGGTGAAAGTTCCATGTTCATACTACCCAAATATGTCTTTTCAGCTCGAACATACACACGTGAGTGAACAGTTTTTTGGCGTCATTTGACGCGACACCGCCTTTTTCATATGCATCCATCAAATAGTTCTTTCTCGTTAGGGAAGCGATCCCTAATCATCCTCCCCTACTTTTATTATGGAACACACATAATTCTAATATTTATACATATATATTAAAATCAAATATGGAAAGATTTATGACGTCTTTGGGCAAACTTAGTTGTTCGTAACAATGAACCTTATCAACATGTTTTCGTCATTTTACTATCTCATACCAACATCAAAAAACGAATTACACTTTTAACAAACATTCACATGAACGATTTTCTTTTGGGGTCTTCTAATATTCTGTCTCAATTTGGTATACTTCTTTTAATGCAAAGCATCTCAAACTTAGTTGAAATCAGTTCTATATTAAGGGTATTTGTTGAGTTAAAGATGCAACGCTTCCAAAATACCAGATGGAAGACAAACTATTCTGACTACACTTAAAATTTAATGCCATGTTTCAGTTATGTTGTTGGCAGTGCTCGTCATTCACCAGGTGGTAACAGAACTTGCATTCTGATTTCAGTTCCAACCCAAGCCCCAACAAACTTCACCTTAGTTCAGGTGACAGGAAGCACAAGTGCTATGCTCACATGGAATCCTGTTCCTCCAGAATCAGTTAGAGGTCATTTTAAAGGATACAAGGTATTGTATAATATTCAAAACATTTCACACAGCATAGATCAAAAGAGTTGCCAATTGCATGTTCTGACTGGAAAAAATTCATTTTGTAAATTGTCTTAAAAATATTTGATTTGAATAAATAATGACCATAAACTGTAAAAGTCTTACTTTAATGTGAAAAGTAGTGTTATTTTTGCCCCTTGTTATTTTTCAAGTTCAGAATTGAATGGTAGTAAAATAGCATTCTTGGACAATTTTTATATCTTTTTAAAGTTATTCTCTCTCCTTCCCTGCCCCCCAAAAAAACACTTATTTTTCGATACTGTTAAAAAAAAGGAGAGAAAAACATTCTATGATCTGGAAAATAAACGCTTCAGGAAATATGTTCAAACACTTTCAAATTTTAACAACACATGAAACAACATGGAATGGCATGAGATGCAGATTGGTATAAGACAGATACATTTTGTGTTTTGTTTTACTTCTGCATTAACTTTGTAAAATTTGATGCACATGGATAACATTTTCTATGTGATATGCCAGGAAATTGTCTTATTGCAATTATAAATTATTTGTAAATGAACAGCATTCATTAAAGCTACTAAAAATGTGGGAAAATTGCTGCCGTTTAAGTTTGTTCACAGTGAGTCTACGTCTATTTACACAAGGTGACTAGCATATATTAAGACACCTAAAAATAAATTCTAGGCAAGAAGACATAATTGCTTAAATGCTTTAATCATATCTACTGCACCATCTGAAATCATTGTATCAATTACTTCTTGCATCTCTTAAAATCCTTCTACTTGGTATTCTTATGTGACTGAGAAGTTTGATTTTCATTTTTCTCCCAAAGATTTACTATATGCAACATAACTGGTCTGGGATCATAGTGATGCATCTTTGTATTTTGCCTTGGTGGGATCTGAATGAATCAGAATTCAGTTTTCCAAAAGCAGCAATTCAACATGAAAAAAAGATTTTACTGCCACTACTTTTTTCACATTTAGTTTTGAAATTATTTCAATAGGGTTTTCAAAGTACACATTTCAAGTATTGTCAAAATGATTGTTTATAATGAATGAATGTTGCGAGTCAAATTTTGGGACACTTTTGCTTCATCTACACCGTAAATTAACAGGCCATGTTTCAAAAGCTCTGACTTCCATCATCCACTGTAAATCCAGTCAATAGATAATTTACAGAATATGAAAATACATTTTAGTTGGTAAAGAAAGTTGTATGACTCTATGACAGTGTTTTATAATATATGCCAGATTCATTATTGATGATAATAATAAAAGATATATGTTAATTATTATTTATTTATGCCAACCAACTTACTGTTGGTGTTTTTAAACACACAAGCCGTGATTGTGGTTCAAGTCCCAGCTGTGGCGTTGAATTTTTAAGTTCCAGTTCTACCTCTCAGATATATGTTAGTTTCGTATATGTTTAAGATTTGTTATAATTATGTTACAGATCCAAACCTGGACAGATAAGGATGGTGAGGAAGGAATGCGTGAAATTGATGTCAAAGGTGAAGCTACAAGAGCACTGGTTACAAAGTTCATACCACACAGCAGAAATTATGCTAGGGTTTTGGTGTACAATAGCAGATACAATGGTCCACCCAGTGAAACCCTCAATTTTGAAACTCCTGAGGGAGGTAATTATGATTTGAGATTCTTTACTTTTTTTGTAAGTTTTTTAAAATATTTGTGCTTTAAATACAAATAGTAAACAGATTTTAATATGTTTCTGCTAGAAAGACTAACCTGTTTCTTATGCCCTTCATAATCATCATCAGTTCATCAGAGTAACACAAAGTAGTTTTTAGGATAAGAACAAATTAGATTCTGTTGCTTCACTGTTGATAGCTTCAATATTTCCGTAATTCATTTTTATGTGTTATTTAAGGGTTTTACTTGGGTATTTTCCTAAAGAACATATTTAGCCGAATACCTCCTTAACATTCTCCTCAATCAGGAGGAACCGTTATGTTAGTTAAAAATTGATGTGGTGAGCGGAGATTAAGTAATACATCACAAGTTATAACCAATTACACTGGACAACAAAACTAACCTTCAAAAAAAATTTTTACACAAAACATATCATTTCTTAGGTATTTTGACGTGCTGAATTTAAATATGGCTTTTGTTTTTGTATAGCACCCTCAGTTTTTTAGTAAATTGTGTACTTACACTTCTAGTCATTTATAAGTAAAACGTAAAGTCACCATAATATCAAAGACTAACTGGTAATATGTAGAAGAATCCTTCATAATAAAATTACATCTAATTTTGTAAAAGTAACCAATTAACATCACTGGAAACATTGCTAACTCGTTTTCAAGTCCATCCTCTACTGCTGTCAGTTGAATTTCTACCGTTTGCTGCTTCTTCTGTGCTTTCCTGTGGTTTCTCTTATGAGGTTCCAGCAGTAATCTGCAACCATATTGGGATTCCATCTTCCTTGATACCTTTTCTCCAATTGGGAAATATCTTGGTGGAATCTTTCTCCATGTTCATCACTAACTTGTCCTAGATTTGCGGGGGAAAAGTCCAAATGGAAATGCAGGAAGTGCATTTTGAGAGACATGTTGCAACCTAGATTTCTATAGGCTCCTAGTAATTTCTCAATTAGTTGTTCGTAATTTTGTGCTCTGGTATTATCTAAGAACAGGTCATAATTTTGTGCTCTAGTATTACCTAAGAACTGTTCGCAAATGGCCTTGAATGATATCCATGCTTCAAGTTCCGCATGATTCAATTTACTTTCAAACAGCTGATCTTTCATTAGTTCTCAAATCTGAGGCCCAACAAAAATGCCTTCCTTCAGCTTAGAAGCACTGATTCTTAGAAATTTTTCTTCTAGATATTTGAAACCTGCTCCAGATTTGTTTAATGCCTTGACAAAATTCTTCGTTAAGCCTAATTTTATATGAAGTGAAAGCAATAAAATGTTTGATCTATCAACCAATGGTTCAGCTGAGATATTCTTTTCTCCAGGGACAAAATTCTTCCAGGGAGGCCATATTTTAGTGTTGCAATGTTTGGATCTATCACAGTTATCCCATTCGCACAAAAACTAGCAATATTTTGTATATCTGCTTTGCAATCCTAACAGTATTCCAATCATTTTGAAATTACCACAGATGGACCAGTTGTACTAGTCATGATGCACTTTTTGTAACTTTCTTTCATTTGTACCGCATGACCAATGGGTACCAATGGATGTGTATTACCATTATGTAAAAGTGCAGCTTTCAAACTTAATTTTGAAGCATCTATGAAGAGCCTCCATTCATCTGGGTTATGAATTTTACCAAGAGCATTCATCAAACCATCAATATCACAACAATAACTCAAATTCTCTTCCATTCTGAAATATTTAATCATGTGCTGTTCTTGTCAAAAAATTGGAATGGATGTATCTCTATGTAAGAAATTTCAGTCCTTTAGCCTAGAACCTAGAAGTTCTGCTTGGGCTTTGGAAAGATTTAAGTCTCAGACCAAATCATTTAACTCTCCCTGAGTTACCTCATGATGCTTGTTGGGATTTGGGCCTTCAAATTCTGATCCTGAGCTTGATTAAACTCTGACTCCTCTTCTAATGTCCAGGATTCAGGAGGAACAGAAATGGGTATCTCATCACTGTGAGCAACAGATCTAATAGCTGATGGAATGTTTGGATATTCAATTGTCTTTTTGTCTTTTCCCTATTCTGCAATTTTAGTCATACAAAAATAGCAATCATCAATACGGTTCATTGGTTCCCTCCATACCATCGGAATTGCAAAAGGCATAGAAACTTTCCATTTATTCTTTAACCACCCTCTTAACCAACTGGCACAATTTCTACAAACCACATGGGGAGCCCAACTGCGGTTTTGATCACCAAGTTTAAGACATAATTCATAAGCCTTTTATATTAGTGGTGTTATTTTCTGTCTTATTAGATTTAATTGTATGTTCACCGCACACGTAACAGAAATTGTCAGGATGATTAATACACATTCACGACATATTTGCTGCTATATTAGTATTTTATATGAATCACACACAATTTTTCACTAATAAAACAAATGACTAATTCTACTATGGCTGAAACTGATATTCTCCTTCAAATAGACATAAGATAAGGCAGGAAGAAGATCACTACATATATAACAGAAATTTAAGCGTTTACAGCCAGTGCTAATTCAGAAAACAGACTTTTTTTTAAACTGTGGGTACCAGAGAAAAACTTTGCACCATTGAATTTAGTGCTAAAATCCACCCAATTTCGTGCTGAAAAACTTTTGGCTGTTGTCCAGTGTTATCATTCCTGAATGAAAAATATAATATGTGCAGACACAATATATGCTGAAATATATTCTATTTCATCATGTAATTTAAACCAAACAGGTGAGTCAATTAATAACACTACACAACACTTATAATTTACCGGAACATGTTTCGAAGGCTTGACTTTCCTTCATTATCAACCGGACATGGACTGATTCTCCCTGGTATGGATGGTGATGTTTTCTCCAAGGTCTCCTCTGGTGGTGGTTCAAGGAACTTGCTGAAGATATCTTTCTTGGGGATGTTGAAATTGAATACTCTGTTTCTATTTTTTAAAATGAAGATTTGTTCCCACGTGGACAGCTCTTGTTTTGCCGCTGCATGTTTGAGGAGCTTTGGTTCTGGCTTTATGTTGTGGTTTTCTGTCCAAAAGTGGTTGGCAACTGCTGGTTTTTCCAACTTTTTGTTTTGTACATTTTTTGGTTTTTCCTATATGCACTTTATTACAGTCACTGCATTCAATTTGGTAAATGCCAGAGTTTTTATTGGGTGGGATGGCATCTTTGAGTTCAGTAGATTTTTTATGGGGTAGTGGTTCACTGGTGCTAGCTGAATGTTCTGTTCTTTGAAAACTTTTTTGAATTTTTCGAAGGCCCAAGGAAGGAATGTGAATTTTTTTAATGTCAGTTTTATTTCTGCTGCTGTAAGTGTTGTAGTTTCTTTTAGTAACTTTCTTGTTTTTGCTCATGCCACTTTTTTGTGTACTAATGGTTTAGGGAAGCCTTTTTTTTGTGCTATTCCAATTATCTTGCAACATCCTGCTTTGTGTTCTTCTGTTGGAAGGGGGATGTGCACCAATCTATTGTACGGCCAGTGGATCTTCGGCTCTGATGTTTCACAGCTGTGATGAGTTGGAGGGGGAAGGTTAACATTGCCAACATATAGCAATGAGTTTTGGAAAATGGATTCTCAAAATTATCTTAACAGTAAAAGCATATGATATCTGTTAAGTTTAAAGCACTGAAATACAGGTTTTGGTTTTATTTTGATGTATCTTCGTTGCGCCACTATTCTGTTCGAATATTACTTTTACATCTGTTATGGGCAGAAGTTGTTACTATTGGCAATACTGGAAGCGAGTAACACACTGGATGTTAAAACTTTATGCTAGCACCAATCAGCAGTCTCACTGCTGGGCGTGGCTTCCAAATGTAGCACTGTGTTGCCAACTCCGTTTTACAAGGACCACGTGGTTTCATTTGCTTTGGTGTTTGTGCAGAAGGTAGGTAAACAGTATAACAATTTCTCCATATTCTAATATTCTGTGATCATTTATATGCGTACTGTCCATGTAAGTTCACAAAGTAGCGATGCTATCTGCAGATGTATGAGATGTTTCAAATACCCAGTTTGAAATTCCCTCTAAAGAACTGGCAACACAGTGTCATGAGGCCTTGAGAAATGTCAGATCCGGAGGTCCACTGGCCATGCAATATGTGTTAAGCTATTGAGTATTGCCTGTTTGTGACTTCTTGGATTGTAACTATGAGCTTTTATGTAATTGTCCATCTGTGTTGGTTTTTTGTGAATGCCGAAGTTTATTCTGTTCTTGTTTTTGATTATTTATAAATCCATTCAATTATTTTGCAACTAGCTGTATCCTGCCACACTTCGCTGTGGCACATTATGGTTGGATAGATGAGAAATGAGGAACAAAACAAAGCATACGTTTCAAAAAAGTTTAATTTTGCAATACTTGTGGGTATACAATATTTTTTTGTTTTCCCATTGCTTGCGTAGATATAAAGGCTATCTGGTTTGCCAACAGTGGAACACGCAACATATAATTGTCCATGTGAGAAGCAATCTGCACCTAAATCTAAACCACACAATTCTAAGGATTGACCTTGAGCTTTATTGATTGTTATTGCAAACGCCAATCGAATTGGGAATTATAATCTTTTAAATTTAAATGGTGTATTGGTCAGGATCTTGGGAATTCGAGGAATGAGGACATCTTCGGCTTTGAAAGGCGTAGTTAATATTGTTGCTTCCACTATGTTGTTCATCAATTTCTTAACTGTGAGCCTCGTGCCGTTACAGAGTTTTGGCCGATTAACATTACACAGCATGATAATTGGCAGACCTATTTTCAATTTTAATGTGTGTGGTGGCATTCATTGCAGATCAAGAGAGTTCAAAAACTCTTATGGGTAATTAACTACTTCATCTGCTTCCACAACGGTGTCTATCGATTTATATATAATTTCCTCACTTTGAACGGTGGATTGTATAAAATTATTAAGTTGATAGACATTTTGTTCTTTGTGGCAAGGACAGCTCATTCACTGTTCCAGTCTTGATTCCTAGAATTAATTTGAATATTAGGAAAGACTTTTTCGATAAGTTCTTTCAATGTTGCAAAATTACAAAAATTATTAGGAAATGATATTTGTCTTGTCTCATCTATTGGCAGCTGTCCGTTTCCAATGTCTAGTAACTGTTGTAAGAATACCTTGTCTGATTTATCATTTTGAAGCTGGACATGCATATTCATAGTCAACTGTCATGTACGTACATGTCACTGCAATGTTGAATATTTTATGCATGCATTTATTTCATCAGCTTGTGTCGATTGAGAAATTACAGGCAATGTTTGTCTAAAATCTCCTTTGAGCAATATCAATGCATTCCTGAATGGTTGAATGTTTCCATGCAAATCTGGATTAATTAACCTTCAGATGGTAATGATTATTTATTTATGCCAACAAACTTACTGTTGGTGTTTTAAACACACAAGCTGTGTGTGGACAATGTTTAAGAGGTAGAACTGTTGGCATAAATAAATAGTAATTACCATCTGAAGGTTAATTAATCCTGGGACATAAAGTACTTACAATAGTAAGTCACCATTGGGGTAATTGTCTCTGATGTGAGACTGCCAGGAGAAATACGAACTGGTTTGAAAATTCAATGTCATTCTGTCTGGCAGGTTGTCACAGTAGCTTAATGGTTAGAGCACCTGCCTAGTAAGTGGAGGGTCTGTGGTTCAAATCCCAGCTGTGGCATTGAACTTTTAAGTTCCAATTCTACCTCTCAATGACTTTACATTTATGTAATACTTTTCCCATACCAGACGCTTTGGAAATATTACATGTGGGAGTCGCGATGGTTTATATGTTCAATGGCAACTTCAGAGCTGAATGAGCAGTCCTTCCACCTGGTAACAATGTCGCAGCTATTCCAGACGAAGCGAGAGCTAAGGCTATGTCATTCTTTGATCGAACTGTTGCCAGAATCAATCTGATAAGAAATGTTTTCCAGTTCCTCCTGGTGCATCAGGTCTGTCACTGACTCAAGAAATAGATAAAAACAATCTTTGAAGCAGGTTGTATATGTGTCAAAATTTGAGCCAAATCGATGCAGAACTTTTTGAGCTTTTGAAGCGTACACAAATCAACATAACATTTATATATACGTGCTACTGACGCAAGAAGTAGATAAAAACGATCTTTGAAGCAGTTTGTATATCGTGTCAAAATTTTAGATAAATCAAATCTATGTGTTAAGCTATTGAGGATTGCCTGTTTGTGGCTTCTTGGATTGTAACCATGAGCTTTAATGTAATTGTCCTGTGAATGCAGAAGTTTATTCTATTCTTGTTTTTGATTATTTGTAAGTCCCTGTTGGTTTTCTGTGAATGCTGAAGTTTATTCTATTCTTGTTTTTTATTATTTTAAATCCATTATCACATAATGTTTGCACCTTTGTTTATAACACATTTCACTGCAGAAATATTGCAGATATTCACTATTGAGAAATATTGGAAAATACACTATCACTACAACCTATTAGGTTCAGGGGAGAGAGTATAGTGTATGCTATTGTAATATATTCCCCATTGTCAGCAATTAATTTGCTGACTGCTGAGTGGTGGCTAGCCCACCAATGAATCTGACTGGTTCAACTACATAAAATGTGGGAATTAGCTGACATAAGCGATAATGAATGAAGCTGCAAAGGATGTAAACCATTTGGTTAGCATGGGGCCAAGTCAATAACCATCTCATCCTTCGATTGTGTGTGGCTCTTTGTTTTTATGATTATTCTAACGAGTGCTTATTATATTAAATGTTCAGGCATATGTGTTTCAATGACCTTTACTTATTTACCTATTTTAACTTTTTTCCAGGCCAAATTATGTACTTACTCAGTAGCCCGATAATATCAACTCCAGTTTTAAAATACACATTACTCATTTGTTGATGAATCTCAGCTGCATTGCACTCATGTGTATAAAGAAGTAGAATTACAACACACTTCACATTTGGTTTGTTTTAGATATGTTTGTGCTCACTGTGTACTCAGAACTGACAAGTGTGACATGATACAATCAACAGGTACACTAGAGAGAGTGCACAACACATTGCACAAAGCTTCAACTGATTTTCACCACCATTTTGATTTCCCCTACTTAACAGACCTTGAAAACAAAAACTCTTCATAGCAATTATACAGAATGATCAAACTATAAAAGCGCATTATTTATTTATGCCAACAAACATACTGTTGGTGTTTTTAAACACACAAGACATGTGTGGACAAGTTTGAGAGGTAGAATTGAAACTGAAAACTTCAATGCCACAGCTAGGATTTGAACCACAGACTTTCCACTTACTAGGGGGTGCTCTAACCATTAATGGTTCAAATCCCAGCTATGGCATTGAATTTTTCACTTCCGATTCTACCTCTCTATACAAGCACATGTTTAAAACAAACTAATTCTTTTCTGTAAAACAGTCATTTAAACATAAAATCTTTATAAGAAGAATTGCAATTAAATATATATGATTCTCTGTAGTTTCTCGCAGTATTATAATCTTAATTTTTAATTTTTCTCCCTTCCAGTACCAGGTACTGTACAGTTCTTTGAGGCTTTTCCATTGGGTTCATCAGCCTTGTATCTTGTGTGGAAACGTCCAGAGCAACCAAATGGAATTCTGAAAGGATATAAGATTTATTATCAAACAGTGAAAGGTACAATGGTTGGTCCGGTATTGGAGAGAGAACCCCACATCACAGATCCTAACCAGACACGTACTAAGCTGGCAGGTCTAGAACCAGGGACCAAATATAGATTGCATATAAAAGCAACAACCAATGCTGGAGAGGGAGAACCCTATTTCATAGAGCAGAGAACAAGAATGGCTGGTCCTATTCCCCCTGATACGCCCAAATTCATGTGGACAAAACTGCCTGCTGATGGTGGATTTGCAAAGGTTAAAGTCACATGGCTGCCAAACATAGAAGGAAAGCCTGGTTCTCACTTCTATGTTAAGTACAGGTAATTAATGTACTTTATATTGAAATATTAACTGCAGTAACAATAACAATAATTTATTAAGATATGCATTATGTAATTTATTATTATTATTATTATTATTATTATTATTATTATTATTATTATTATTATTATTATTATTATTATTATTATTATTATTATTATTATCATTATCATTATCATTATCATTATCATTATCATTATCATTATCATTATCATTATTATTATTATTATTATTATTATTATTATCATTATTATTATTATCATTATTATCATTATTCCCAAGTATGAAAATATGTACTGTGTGTAGCATTAAATGTTCACAGCAGATTACTAGAATTGTTTACATGTGCAGGATGCAAAGGTTGTTGAAAAAGCAGCTTATCTTTCTTGTGGAGTACATGTATGTGTGTGTGTGTGTGCGTGCGTGCGTGCGTGCGTCTAATGCTCTGGAGTCAACAAGGAAGTCATTCTCCTTCTTGCTTCCCAGTACTTACATATTATATGTTGATAATTTTGTAAAATTGCACAGTTTTGTAGATGTTCTCCATCCATTTTGATATTTTGAGAGTACAATACACAATTTAGAGAAGTTAGTATATCAGTTCTATGAAGATGTTTTCCCAGGCAATCATGTCCAGTAGTAAGCCTCTTCGTGGCAACAGCAGATTTACATGGCATTTTCTAAAAGTATTTTCATATTTCGGTTACCAATTTTTTTCAGTTAATCCAGATTTGTGCTAATATATCAATCTTTTCATTCCCCCTGAATTCCACAGTGGATTGGAATGCATTGTAAAACTACACGTTTTCCAAGTCTTGTGGAATACAGTTGTTTACATTTCTCTCTCTGAAAGCCTAATATGAGTTGACAGGACTAAAACAGTGTGCAGTATGGTACCTCGAGGGGAATAATGACTGTGAAACTGCTCAAATGATTATGCTTCCCAGAGCAAAATATTCCAATCAGTTCTCTGGGTGGAGACTGCTATGGGACATTTAAAGAATACTTGTGATTATGAAACAAAATGTTGAATGATCTTTACTTCTATCACAACCCAATATGTTCATTCTCTTTGTCAGTTATTTCTTCCCTCTCATGTTTATTTCAGGGTGGTGTTGGTTTTAGAAGTAGTTTTAAAAAATTTTAAATAAAAATCAAAGGTTCTTTTCACATCACTGCTGATAACATCTTGAAAACCTATTTCTTTTAATTCTTCATAGTGAAGATTAGTAGATTTTACACATTTATAGCAAGGAAGCTGTTATGAAAAGCTTTGGTGCAGTCCACCTGCACAGTGGAAAATGTTAAGTTGAAGTTTTGCTTGTTGCCCTCAATTAACATATTGCTTTGTATGTAATGTTACATTAAAGTTATGCTACTTCCTTCATTAGAGGGTCATCTTTATTTATATATATATTTCTTCTGTCCAAGTATATGTGATTGAACTTGTCCTAAACGGCTAGACTGATTTTCATGAAATTGTGTGTGTGATTATGGTGATTCGAGAATGAATTTGATGTAATGTTCTTTTTAATTAATTTGTGTTGTTGATCTGTGGATGGTTTAGGTTCACAGTTGGATGTGATAAGCTGTGCTGCGATCACATTTTAGAATTTCTGGTAGTTGGTGCTGTGATCTGGTTTCTAGGAAATTTTTGTTGCAGCTTAGCTTTAATATTACATTAAAATTGCATGCTTATTGAGAAAAAATATTAAAAGTGTAGCTAAAAAATATACATTTTGCAAATTTGTGAAGTGCAGTAATGAAGGAGTATTTTACATGATTTTTGTGAATTTCAATTATGTATACACATGCATTCTCTGACAATTAGCTTAACCTACACATTTAACATATATTTCTCTGCAATTGCATTTTAGAATTGCCGGTAGTTGGTGCTGTGATTGGATTTTGAGAAATTTTTGTCACAGCTTAGCATTAATATTACATTAAAATTGCGTGCTTATTGAGAAAGGCGATCATATACAATCCATCCAAAGCAATGCAAATGCTTCTTTGTTAATGTTCCTGCACCGATATCCATTATTTGCAAACAAGTCTGGTATTTTGTGCAACATGTACTTTGATGTGGTACCGTTTTTAGAAATAGGTCTTTACCTATCAGCGGGAATATAGCAGCAGGAATAATGCTTTTACTGAAAGATGGAAAGTTTGATTGATATCTGACGCTACTCTTACCTTCAGGGTCGATGGATACAGAATGGAATGCACAAATCAACGTTCCTTTATCACAACATATTTATTCGTTGATTTACATTTCTATCGCTATATTAATTAGTTAACAACTTTCAAAATTCGATAGAATCTACACTGGTTAAAAGTTTGGGTGTAAATTACATGTTCACACGCTATCAGAAAATATACATCCTTTCACCTTGAGCTCACAGACGCTAATGATAAAAGAGTCCCTAGCGTCTCTATGACGCAACACCGCCATTCTTATGTATTCATCCGCGTAACAGTTCTCATTGGTTGAACTCAAAGTGACGAGAAAACATTGTCTATTTTGAGTATTATTAAAAAAAATAAGTTCCTGATACACCCAAATTAAAAGAATTAGAAATTTACACACTCTTACAAAAATATTTACATGAACAATTTTCTATTAGTCAATATTCTGTCTCATATGCATGTTGCAAATTGCATTTATTGGAAGATAACTACTGGGATCTCACACTTATAGATGCTGTACTGAGTTCCTCTCCTCATTAAATTCACCAGTTCAGTTATTTACTATATTATTGACATGTTTTCTATCTGAAATTTCTGCTCTGGGGTAAATATAGAATTGATGAGTGAGGACATTCTACATTGCATTAAAATTGCTCATCAAGTTCCATATGTCGATTTTTTGCCGGAAATATGTAACAAAGCATTACTAATGAGGATATTTGTATTCTCATTTCAAATATGGCACTTGTTCATTTTGGCATACCATCGCCTAAGTGCCCAGCAGCAGAAATTATTAACAGCAATGTCCAGCGTGAAAAACAGTTTGATACGAGCTCTTTGGCTACTTTTGTTGCTAATAATGAGCAACTGCTCACTGCTGAGCAAAAGAATAGGTAGGATCAATCAAATTAATTTGTCAATTGCAGCACAAAGTATATTCCTCTCTCTCTGACTCTCTCTTTCTCCCTCATGTGCAAGGTGGCATTGGCAAAACATTCCTCATTTCACTGATATTTAGACACATTAAATCACATAATCATTGTGTTGGCAATTGCTTCATCAGACATCGCAACTACCTAGCTTGATGGTGGGTTGACTGGTCATTCAGCACCCAAGTTGCCATTGAACATTCTTACAAATTGAGGCGCAGTGTGTAACATGAAGCATTCAAGTATGGCTGAAATTTTGAGAAAATGCAATTGATATCTGGGATGAATGCACTTTGGCCCACAAGCATTCACTTGAAGCTCTCGATAGAACACTGAAAGGTCTCAATAATGCCAGGCTTTTTGGTGGTGTTCTACTGCTGTTGTGTGGTGATTTCAGAGGGACATTGCTGGTCATTCCATGTGGCGGTTGAAATTCATGCATGTTTGAAAGAATTATACCTATAGCGAAGTATCAGTAAATTATGCCTTACTATAAATATGCATATTCAACTTCAAAATGATCCATTGGCTTTCTCCAAACAATTGCCCAACATTGACAAAGGAAAATTTAAATTGCACGAAAAAACCCAATGCATCAGATTCCCAGACAATTTTTGCAACATGATGGATACCAATGCTCTGATTGAAATTATATTTCCAAATTTACAGGCTAATTACACTAATCATGCATGGCTACATGAGCAGGTTATTACGGCTGCAAAAAGTAAAGATGTCAATGGAATTAATTTTAAAATACAACAGTCATTCCATGGCAATAAAATATCGACACTGTTGTCGATCCTGAGAAAGTTGTCAACTATGTGTTGAATTCTTGAATTCACTGAATTTACCTGGAATGCCACCTTGTCAACTATGTGTTGAATTCTTGAATTCACTAGATTTACCTGCAATGCCACCACATAACTTGCGGTTGATTGGTTTACCAATCATTTCGCTTCAAAATTTTAATGCACCAAAGCTGTGCAATGACACGCAATTGATCATGAAAAAAATCATGTGCAATGTTCTTGAAGCTACCATTTTAAACAGCAAATTTCAAGGTCAAGTTGCTCTTCTACTGCGGATCCCAATGATCCCTTCAGACTCGCCCAATCTGTTCAAACGTTTGCAATTTTCAGTTCGCTTGACATTTGCAATGACTTAATAAATCACAAGGCCAAACAATGTCAATTTGTGGGTTGGATCTAGAAAATCCGTGCTTTTCGCATGCCCAATTATCTGTTGTGTGTTAAGGAGTTGGCAAACCATCAAGTTTGTTTGTTTATATCCCTCAAAGATTAATTAAAAATATTGTTCATAAAATAGCATTAAGATAAATTATTCCTGTTAATAAAATAAAGCCTATCTTCAGCGGAATCAAACAAGACAAACATTTCAGTTAAAGACAGATTTCTGTTTAATGAAGGTAGGCCTAGGCTATTAAGAAAAGTAAACCATGAACATACATAAAT
This sequence comes from Tenodera sinensis, assembly GCA_030765045.1. Classification (NCBI taxonomy): domain Eukaryota; kingdom Metazoa; phylum Arthropoda; class Insecta; order Mantodea; family Mantidae; genus Tenodera; species Tenodera sinensis. The sequence continues at coordinate 138,749,471 of CM060963.1, forward strand.
GAACAGAATGAGGTAAAAAATGTACATACATTACTCTATTGTGTATATTTAGATATTTCTTCTGCAACACATGCATGTAATACACACCAAAACTTATAATGAACAAAATATAGCTATGTACACAATTCATTTATTTTTTCCAGTAGTCGAGGAGAGCTTTCTGGACATATTGTTGTTTAGCTGCTCGATTTCCACAAACATTTTGGCCTGACAAATCACACCAAACATATGAGTCATTTTGCCATAGGCCAAATTGTTGCAGTTCCTTTAAACTTTTGACCACATCTGGA
>CM060963.1:138754760-138859760 GCA_030765045.1 Tenodera sinensis
CAAACCATTAAAAAACTTGGAAAACGTAGTTTTACCATGGATTCCAGCCCATTGTGGAATTCAGGGGAATGAAAAGGTTGATATATTAGCAAAAAGGATGTAAAATTAAACAGAAATAAAAGCCTTTTCACATTAATCAATTAAAAGGATTATAAAGAAAAAAATTAATGATAATTACAAATCTGGACTAACTGAAAAAATTGGTTACCAAAATATTAAAATACTTCTAGAAAATCCCTCGGTAATTCAGGAATTGTTACGTAAATCTGCTGTTGCCATGATGAGGCTTACTGCTGGACATGATTGTCTGGGAAAACATCTCCACAGAATTGGTATACTAACTTCTCCAAATTGTGTATTGTGTACTCAAGATATTGAAATGGCTAGAGATCATCTACAAAGCTGTGCAGTTTTACAAAATTATCAAGATATAATATCTAAGTACTGGGAAGCAAGAAGGAGAATGACTTCTTTGTTGATTTCAAAGCATGAGCTACATACATGTTTCCAAAGGGGGGAGGTTATGTACCATGCCCCTTGTTGATCTTGGGATGTCTGTATACTGGAAGTCCATGATGCTTGCATCCAGTATCCACACTTGTTTCTTAGAATTTTTGTCAGGCTGCACTGACCATGTGTGATCTACACTGTCAAGGATGTGCACAGACATTTTACACGTAGACAAAATTACTTTTTTCTAAATTCATACAGGGGTACATTTGGAAATAAAAATATCATTCATGCAGGTTCTAAGTACTTTAACTCACTACCAACCAATTTAAAGGAAATGTCTAGTAAAAAACAAAAAAAGAACTTAGGAATTATTAACACATTGATTTTATAATCCCAAAGAGTTTTTAAGCCTTAGCATAAACAGGCATTAGACATATCAACCTGGATATTATACCCCGAAACCGATGAGACCCACTGCTATTTTTATGTGGTATGCTCTGTGGCACGCTATGTATATAATTTATCTTTACATACACTGTGTGTAGATATGACATATTCATTTCTATGTAACACAGGTTTGATTGCATGTTTACTTGAAGCAATCCGAAAAAAATTACCAGAATTGTGGCAAAACCACTCATAGAAATTGCATCATGATAAGACAGTATATTGTATAATTGAAAAATAAATAAAAATCGATCTAAGAGCACTAATGATGTTGGATGTGCCCATGTTTATGGAACTGAAGCACATAAATTTGGTTTTCATAGCAGCAGTTCCATTTATAGTGTAATGCATATACCGAGCTGTTTTACATGTAAGCCATCACAAATTGCATCACTGCCTCATTTTGAGTGATTTCATAGTCTTTGTGGCCTGTACAACTACCATCCTATTGTACAGCATATCCAGGATGTCCTCCATGTGTTGCATGCTTCTGGCATTAACATGGTGTGCGCATAGATTCCTGGTCACTTTAGTTTGCCGGAAATGAAATGGCAGATTTAGCAGCAAAGGTGGCAAACACAGAACCCAGAATTACCATATCTCATTATTTCAAAAGACTTGAGGCTTGAAGTGCAGAGAGCAGTACTGTTGCAAAAAGAAGCTGTAAAGGAAATTCTGATATACTAAATAACTTCTCATGTATGTCATTGCAAGGAGATGGCTTGGTTACATATTGGCCACTGCAATTTTACATAGTTACCTTTTTAAGGGGGAACTTGCTCTTCTTCCTCAGCTGTATGACAAACTTTTGATGGTCCATGACATGCTGCTAGTGTATGCTTCCCTGTTACCTTTGGGACTCTCTGCAATAGTTACTGTTACAGAGATCCTGATAGTCAATAAACAAGCGATCAAACAGATTATCAATTGTAAACATCAATATAAGAATTTAGAATTTTAGTTATTAAGACTTAATCCTATTTAAAAGTAACAGGACTCCCCCCGAATTAAAACAAATTTTATAGCTGTGGGAAAAAATTCAACCCATTTTGGTGGAGAAACCCAGGCTATACAGGCAGTACTGACACATCTTATTTACAGAATAAATTCTTTTCATAATGCTGTAATTTTAAGTGACTCAACTAACAGCTATTCAAGCTATTGCATCAAATAATTCTCCCTCTTCCTCTAGTGTGTTAGAAATAAAAAATATATAAATATTAACAAAACAAAATAAAAATACCCAGCTCCAACGGATACCTTCTCATTGTGAGATATATGAGAATGAAGTTGCAGATCTCCTTGCCAAAAAAGGAACCAAAATCTTGCAAAAACCAAATCAAACCTTAATATGCTACTTGGCAAAAACTGTAATCAAAAGAAGCTTCCATAAAGTACTGAAGCAGTATTAACTCAAAGAATTGATAAATCCTGGGCAGCATTACTACAGAACAAAAAGTTAATACCTAATTATCCAAGACATAAGGCTGTTGCAACATTAAGATTACTGACTGGTCATGACCTTTTAGCTGTGCACCTTCATAAAATTGTTTCCTCAACTCCCCAAATTGTGTATTTTGTCGGGACGATAACTCTATAATGAACAAGAATCATCTCCCCTATTGTATGGCTCTGAAGATGTTAACATCTGACAAACTATACTGGGAAGCAAGAAAGAAAATGGAATATATCCAAGCAACAGGGCATTAGACTACTATTACTAGGTATTAAGATTTTGTACCTTAAGGACCTACTCATAAATTTGTTTTAATTCTGGCTTTTGCCCTAAGGGCACTAATGATAAAGTAATGGAGTGCCCTAAAATTTACACCAACCAGGTATCCTGCTACTCATGCTAAATCCAGATTTTCCGAACTTCACTATGGGAAAAATATATCATGCAAATTAAAAGGTACAATAATTGGGAATGGAAACCAGAGCAAGAATGACAAAATTGAAACATGTAGTACAATGTGAGCATTCAGAATTAATGAGAAGCTTTCCCAAAAATAGGAAAGACAACTTGGAACTTTTTCATTGCTGTTCCTAGGAATGGCATATTAGAGTAGCTACAAAACAAAAATGAACATGGTCCTAGCCAATACAGAGATGCTGCTCTCTCAGCATTGCCAGTTTTAAGTGCAAGGCCGTTTCGGTGTGACAAATATAGTCAAATCTTCCATCCTTGTCGCCCACTTGCTAGACAACTGGCAATGCTGAGAGAGCAACATCACTGTATTGGCTAGGCCCATGTTCATCTATAGAACTATAGATCCACATTGTACATATTAGGCTCTTCATGTAGAAATTTTCAAGGCAGCCATGATATGAAACACTATATTTGCTATTTTAAATAATGTTGCTGGAAGAAAACGTGGCAAATGTACATTGATTCCCTCAGATTTGTTTAGTGTTGATTTTAGTGAAATGGTCACTTATGATTTATGTCACTCAAAACTGTCATTGCCTGAAAAAATAAAAGCTACAAAGAACAGCAAAAACTAGTAGAAACTACTATGCAGTAAATAACTTTAATGTACACTGTTAATAAAGGAATGAAGCTTGGCAGAACACTTTTGCTAGAGGAATTGCAAGTAGTTATGGATCTATATTTAGAATATGTTCTCTTGAATTTTGACGTTTCCTGACCCTCCCTCATTATGTTGACTGAATTGGAAGCAGATGAAAAAATATCAGTTTCAATCAAGTCCCAATGCACAAAATCCATATTTCCCTTTGCTTTTGATAACCAATTTTGCTTTCACTAGAAATCTATCATTTTGACACTAGTAAGTATATCCCATTATGTATGTTTTCAGACAAAAGGGGCAAACAACTTATGAAAATACAAGCCCACAGCTGGTGGAAGATTATACTGTTGTAAGGGGACTGATGCCTGGTGAAATATATGAATTCCGAGTAGTTGCAGTAGATGGGGACTACATGACAGAAAGTGAACCTGAGGAGATTGAAATGTCTGCAGTAGGTGAGTAATGTTAGAACAGGAAATAACATTTTTTTTTTTTATTTAGGGGTTTCTCATGACACCTGTAGAAAACTTAATGGGTTCTTACTGTGTGTATTATTTACTTGAATGATTCTGTTGTAATTAAGGGCTATAATACAAATACTTAATGAAGAGATTAAATAGGGAAAAGTTAAAACATCTCAGTGCACTCCCCAAGATTCTGCTTGTATACAATAGTGGGAAAGGCACAAAGTCATACTGCAAGGTTACGAAAGCATGCTGCCAGCATGGGATACTCTCATTTTAATCACTTCCAAACCCTCCAGATCTTTAAAAATGAAGAAATTCAACAAAAAACTCAACATCCACTCAACAATACTCATACTACAAAGCCAATGCTTAAAAAACCTAGGAGTAAAGTTATTCTTCTTTTGGATAGTCATGGACAAAATCTTGGGACTTCAACTTCATGAGGATAAATGTGTGTCTAAGGTATCTATATTGTAAAGCATGGTGCAAAATTTGATGAGATAACTAGAGGAATCAACAAAGTGCAAATGTAAGCAAAAAGGTCAGTGTAATTATCATAGGTGGAGCCATTAACATTGGAAGTGGAGAGCTTAAAGAGATTAAAAATAAATTAAAAGTACTATTCAACAGCGGTATGCTAATAAAACTTCCTCATAGATATGATCAATTATCAAGTTCCAAAATAAATGAGCAGATAGTACTGATTAACTCAGACATAGCATAACTTTGTAAACAATATCAAAATGTCAAAACAATACCTACAATGCATCACACGACTAATACTAGGTTGGGATGCATGTAAGTAAATTGGGAAAAAGAAAACTGTGTAACATAATTTATTAATAAGAGAACTGTAATAATTTGTAAAAATTTAAGCTATTGACAGTGAAGCAACATAAACATTATAGTACAATATTTTGTGACACACATTCACTTATCTGTTTTATATTTTGTATTATAATATAATTTGTAAAGTAATTGAACAAATAGCTTCCAATGAACCTACCAAACAATCTGAATAAAATTTAAAAAAAAACTGATCTTGATCAAGTGTTAATCTCTCAACTATTCATAAAAATGTAAATATTCTTTCTGACAAAGTTGACCTGTTAGATTTTCTGATTAAAGATTAACCCAGATGCCTTGATTCTTGCAGAACATGGCTGAATTCAGAAATTGAATGTGTTTATACAACTTAAGCTTAGCAGCCAGATATCATAGGTTGAATATGCAAAAAGGATGCTATTGCTACGAGGGCCTTCTCAAAAGTAACTTGCACTATTTTTTTAAATCGGCGCGGTAGGCGGAAAAACTCTGAAAGTCCCAGAGTATATAGGTATGGGTGTAGTAGCAGCACCGTAAAATTCCTAGGCCCCTAAGTTTATTGCTTGGACATTAAAACAGCTGTAACAATGGAGACTCCACTCGTTTCTACTGCCGATTGCGAAGTTCGCGCTGTAATCCGTTTTCTGACGGGAAAAAATAAATGTGCGACTGAAATTCATTGCGAATTGTGCAGTGTTTATGGAAAAGACGTTTTGTCAAGACAAATGGTTTCTCGTTGGCCCCAATCGTTCATTGAAGGGAGAACAACATTACACAATGAGCAATGAAGCGGCCGACCCTCCACTTCCCCTGCTCCGGATATTGTTGACGAGGTTCAAGCAGTCGTGAACACCGATCAGTGCCTTACACTTGATGCAGGTTTGTTTCAGCTTCCTCCGTATATTGAAATAAGCCGTGCATCGCTTCACAGGATTATTTCTAAGGATCTGTGTCTATCGAAAGTGTGTGCAAGTTGTGAAAACGAATGGATGAGGCAACTCCAAAAAAAGGCAAAAGTTGTTGCATCGGCTGTCAAGGTCATTACAACGATATTCTGGGATTCGAAGGGAGTGCTGTTAATCAATTACCTGCTCCATGGGACCACGATGACAGCTGCTCGCTATTGTGAGGTGCTGAGAAAACTCAAAAGAGCCATACAAAACAAAAGGAAGGGAAAGTTGAGCAAAACAGTTTTTCTGGTCCACGATAACACTCTCCTGCACGCTGCCCTTGAAACTCAAGCCATTTTGAACAGTTTCGAGGGATGTTTTCGGTCATCCACCTTATTCACCTGACCTTGTACCGAGTGATTACCATCTTTTTCCGGAGCTGCAGCAACATCTTGGGGGAAGGCGCTTCGTAAATGACGAACTGAAACAAGAAGTGGAAAGATGGCTATCCAGTTTGGCGGGAGAGTGGTTTGACATTGGGTTTAAAAAACTCTTACCACAGTATCAAAAATGTATTTAGGTTCAAGGAAATTATGTGGAAAGATAGGTACTGAATGTAGCTTTCAAAATATACCCTTTTTAAAATATTTAAATGTTTTGTTATTTTTTAAAAAAATAGTGCAAGTTACTTTTGAGACGCCCGCTGTTTGATTTTCTGATTAAAGATTAACCCAGATGCCTTGATTCTTGCAGAACATGGCTGAATTCAGAAATTGAATGTGTTTATACAACTTAAGCTTAGCAGCCAGATATTATAGGTTGAATATGCAAAAAGGATGGTATTGCTATTTATATAAACAACTATTGTAAATCATCTAACTAAGAAATATTGACAGACTAGTCTTCACTTATCTTTTGTGTATGGTGTAAACTTCAGTTTTTCATTAAAAACTACCGTAAATTATTTTCAAATAGAAATACTGTCAAGTTTAGCAATGAGAGTAATATAGAACTATCAGTCATGTTAAAATACAAAATTGAACCATTCTACATTACATGAATATACAGACCCCCAGAAAGGAAGTTTTATCATGTTTTTCAAGAAACTATTTGTGTTGATATGATGATCTTACTAAATAACTTGGAATGTCACGTCTTGGGACTGTAAGTAATATGTGATCAAATCTTACATGACTGGCAGAGTACAGTAAATCCATTTGATTGCATGCACAAGACCTGCCTCAGGTCTCTACCTAAGGAGCATTATTATTCATTTTAATTATGTATACATTATTACACACTACATCAAATATGTAGTGTGTACTAATGTTATCTTATGCAGATTATGCCACACTGGGCTTTAATAACAGTGATTTAATGAACTTGGAAATAAATGTAAATTCAACCTACTATATTATGTTACAGCATTTCAGTGGCTAAAGATTATGTGCCAATGCCAACAAATCTGAATTAATTATATTTTATTTCAAGAGACCCCTTTTTAAGCCTGTGTGTAAAAGGTTAACATTCAATCTATAATTTTGGATAATTAACTTGGAATAACTACTGACAAGCTAGAAAACAAATTAAGCTCAGGACTTGTTATATTGAGATATATAGCTAATTTTCTTTCAGTTCAGTTTGGCAAATTAGTGCATTGTGCATTCATTTATCTACATATTTATTATGACATCAAGCAGTGGGGAAACACTTTCAAATCTAATTTTAGCCAAATTGTTGCATTACAGAAAAGAGCAATTAGATATCTGGCAACAATAACACAAACAACCTTCTGTAGATGTTCTTTAAAAATTAAATATACTCACCCTCCCTTGCATATTTATTCTGTGAACAATAAATGTAAATTCTGCTGTACATAATTATAACACTACAGGAAATAATAATTTGCTGTCAAAGGGCACAGATTAAAGGTATCCGAATGCATACCTGATTACGTAGGACCTAAACTACTTGAACTCCCATCCAGCCTGAAAAATGCTGTACCAAGTGCTAAGTTTAAGTAAAAATTGATCAAATGATTGTTAAACAGAGCTTATTGTACTGTTGAGTGTCTGGAAGACTTTATTGATGTTAAATCTTTGACATTTTTGTACCATTGTTGTGTGTCTCTTGTGAGTGTGTGTATGAGTTTGTCTGTGAGAGTGAGGCCTGAAACATGTATACTGCTTTGTACTTTGTATCATGTTATACTGAGCAATAAATTTGCATTTGAAAGAGCAGGAGAAAATAGAACTTTCTAAGAATTAAGCATGGCCAACATTACACTAAAGTGAAGTGCCAACCTCATAACTGTTATTACTGTATCCAAGATAGTATATCCCATAGAAACAGGACGTGCATTTTGAGACACCTGCCCCATTTTAACAGTGGTGTAACCTGAAATAGATGATACAATGACACAATTTATAAAGGACAAAGTTACATAAGCATTTTCAATAGTAATTTGTCAGATATATTTGTTATAAAGGAAAAACATTTCATATTTAGATTTATCAGTGAGATATAATCCCATACTTTAAAAAGGGCCACAGTCAGCTGTGTATAGTGTGGTGGTGAAAAAAAATATTAAAGCATCATTGTCCAAAAAAAAAAAAAAGAAGAGAAAGAAAGAAAATGCTATTCTATTTAATGGGACATTGTAGTGTAAAAACAATTGTAAAATTTGGAACACTTGTCTAAGCACCTTTAACTAAAACAGTTCACAGTTCACATGGAACACTGGCGTCTACAAGGGCTATTGTAAATTTCATTGATGTATCTTGGTTCAGTAGAGTTGTGTAATAGACTTAGAGTAACAAAAAAATAAAAGCTCCAACATTTTACACATAAATAACTTTAGTGTTTCCCAAAAGAAAGATTTAAAATTTCTCAAATAATTAGTTGATTGCAAGAATTACAAAGCAATTATACTTCCCAATCTCTTCATTCCATCTTGAGAGAATTGCACTATGTTCTAAGCTACTTTTGGTGACATTTGAACAAGATCCTTCTTGAGCCTTTGGTATCTTCCCTAGCTACTTCTTAAACCTAGACTGAAATTGGGCTTTGGCAACTAAGTGAGGTCGCAAGTGTTCTAACCCAAACACTTCCAGTTCCAAACTTTATATACAGATACCAACAAAACCAAACAAGAATGAAACACTCGTACTTGGTAGGTTATTCTCAAGTTTCATAATCAGGAGACTAAAGAGTTGGCTCAAAAGTGGTGAGTTGGCAGTGAGTAGAGTCAGGCAAAATATTACATTTATCAAATTATGAACTTTTTTTGCTAAAATGTGAAGAAAAATTTCGTAGAATGTTATGAAATGTATATTTTAAAGCCAAAATATCTTACACTTGAAGCAGGTTCACTTCATGGGTTAAAAAAATAGTCCCTGTAAATTTATGTCTATGTTTAATAATAAATTATCAAATGAAGCACAAATTGCAAGTTTATGAAACTCAATCATTGTGAAACCCTTAAACATAGAAACCGAAAAGTTAGATACTGGTTACTTTGGCTTTGCTTGGTACTAATTACAATGTCACTAAAAGCACCAGGTTGCAAAATGCTTCAAGAATAGAGGGTGTTCGATTTTGCACTTAACATCACCTAGAGAAAATCCTGTATTTTCTCAACTGTAATTGACTTGTTTTCCATAATGAGTGATAACGGAAGTTACTTTAAATTTTGAAAAATTGTAAGCCTTAAAAAATTTTAGGAAATCAAGAGTTTCATAAGATACAAAGATTTTTAAAAAAGTATGATATATACAATTTTTTGTCAAATGCATTGAATTTTACACACTGCAAAACACCTAAATGCTTGTTCCAGTAAAGGTAACAAGCGTGGTTTAGAATATCAAATTTCATATTGTCCTGGTTAGGAGATAGGAAAATATTTAGAAAAGGTATGAGAATATGAGTAGATATTATGAATCTGTTAGGCAATGAGGAGAGAGGGTGAGTCAAATTGCTTCTACGAACTGCATTGTTAAATGCAGGAGGTTTGTATGGGACTTGGTATGGGATCCAAATCAGACAGCTAGCTATAAATTTTGAACTGTATTAAAATAATGCTCCAAAGATTTTGTTAATTCAGTGTATTGATTCAACAAAATACAATGTACTGTGATTTCTTTTGAGCAGATAGCATAATTATCAAGCCCAAGGAAAATGTAGCAACAGCTGGTTGGTTCATTGGGATGATGCTGGCAATTGCATTCCTTCTTCTGGTGTTGATAATTGTGTGTATCATCAAGCGAAACCGTGGAGGGAAGTATGCTGTTCATGAACGTGAAGCAGCACATGGCCGTACAGACTATCCAGAGGAACCAGGATTCCATGAATATTCTCAACCGTAAGTTCCTTAGATTTTCATTGATTCAGAATTTGAGGTGCTATAGTCATGTGCTATTCTTTCCATTGAAGAGGAAGTTAGGTGGTTCAAGGAGTGCCTTCTGATAGTAAGCTTCCAATAGGTTTCTCCCTTTGAATTGGGTACTTCTTAACTTGGTTTTTTCATGTTTATTATTTTAATATCAAATATATGATAATGTAATAAGTAATACTCAATTATTGAGCTATAGTAATTTGCATTCAGCTTGCTGTAATTACTTTTTGTTATTATGCATCGTTTCTTTTTTACGGCATCCAATTTGGCAACCAGGAATATACATGTTCACCTTTTCTTGTATTATTTTCCCCTTCATTTATTTTCAAAATGGTGAAATGAAAAGTTGTAGAGCCTTGTCCATATGTGCTCACATTGAAAAATGACGCAGTTCTTGGAAGAGAAGAATTAGTGCTATGAAGTGTAGTTTAAAAAATAGCTATTGAGAGAAAGTAAAGTATATTAGAAATAAAAATCTTAATTACTTGCTTTAGCTTTAAAAGTTTTTTTTGGGAAATAACATAGCATTATTGTCTCACATGAATTTCACATACTATTCACAGAATAAACAGAAATTTATGCATATTAAAAATAGAAGCACTAATAACAGTGAAGTATTCTTCATATTTAGGTCATTTTGAGTATTTTTTACACTCACCTTCACTTAAAATGTTTTAAAGACTGGAAACATTTCCGGGATCGTTAGATCCCATCAGCCAGTGGTTGACTTAGGCCAGCCCACACATGCTAAGAATATAAAATCTGTGAAATTAAAAGGCTCCGTTTCAGTCGTTGCCAAGACTAGCAGAGTACTACGGTCACACCACTGAGGATGTTAAACATAGCTTCGAATGAAACGTCTGGAAGGAGATTTTCCACTAGACCATGGCCCACAAGTCCGGATAATTATTTTCTATTTATTGACACTGCCCATGAAAACTTACGCAAATTGATTAGTTGTGTAATGTGCTTAGCTTCTCAGCTCTTGCCAACTGGTAGCATGTGCTCACACATCTGGCCCTCTGGATCATTGAGTACTGAGTCTCACCGCCACGGCAAGGTGACATTCCTTTGGTAGAGAAACCAGCCGTTGCAGCATTCAGGTTACTCACAGGACATGACTGTATGGTAAAACATCTCCATAGAATCAGAATCTTACAATTACCCAACTATCCACAGTGCAGTTTAAATGAAGAAATGGACCATCACCATCTCAAGAAATGTCCAGCAGTCCTGAAAGACATCATCTTTGAAAAATACTGGAGTGCAAGAGAACGAATGGCTTCGTTGTCAAGTGTTCAGCATTAGCAACCAATCAATCAATCAACCAACCAACCAACATTTGTATGCTGCTGTCATCTAATGAGATTTTTTAAACTTCGCACGCTGAATAGAAAGTCGTCTACAGTTATATTTTCTTCACATCATTAACATGTGTCAATACCAGTAAAAGCATTCTTACAAAATAAGCAAGAAAATCTCTGAAATTGCACCTTACATATTGCGTGCAAAACAAAGCCTATATTGATGGGCCCTTAAACCCCACACACTCACTCACAAAGCCTATATTCACATAACGTTACTCAACCAACTCTTTTTTGACAGCAGCTGAGGGAAAATAAAGGCAGTATCTCCAGGTTCTTAAAAGGGCATTTGTGAACAAACTAATAGTAATTTTGGATATTTTCATTTTATTAATTGGATTCTAAACGAGAGAGCAATTACACTAGAGACACAGTTGGTTTTGCATGCAATGATGAAATTGTCTTAAGTGATCTAATATAAGTTACAAACCCAGACCCTAGTTTCGCACATTAAGTATGGCAAATGCAAATTTAGTTAAGCAAATAATATCATTATGAGTATGATTTCTGAGTTTATATTCAGTTTTAAAACTAACTTTGTAAATCCTTCTCATACTCCAACTTATCAGCAGTTGGAACACACGTGCATCCTTAGCCTCATATATTAGTGACTAAAACTGTGCATATCTTTTAGAATTATATCATTTTCAGCAGCACTACTTTCACAAATCAATTATTTGCATCTTCAGCACATGGAATGTTTGTTTTATTGTTATTGTTACTGCCGCTAGGCGTCAAATTCTTGGGTTGCAATTCTTGAACTATAGTTAATTTATAGGGTTTTAATTTTAAACATTTAGTGGCAATTCAAGCTAAGGTTTGTGAAATTGCTGAGATTTCTTTGGACTTCATTCTAACCTTTATCCCACATCATCAAATTTGTCCTCTGAAAGAACACTGTGATTTTCTTTCGGTTTCTTATCAAGAATAGATGCTATTTTCCTGAAGCTGTTCACAAGATTACGATCTGTTTCTCTGTGAGACACACAAACAGCAGGAAGTCAGAGTGGCCCGACCATGACCAAGTGGTTAATCATTTGCCTCTCACCAAAGCAACCCAGGTCCAATCCCAGACAACTGCATGTGGGATTTGTGTTCTACCTCTCAAACTTTGCCCACACACAGCTTGTGTGTTTAAAAACACCAACAGTAAGTTTGTTGGCATAAATAAATAATAATTACCATCTGAAGGTTATTTAATCCTGGGATATAAAGTACTTACAATAGTAAGTCACCATTGAGGTAATTTGTCTCTGATGTGAGACTGCCTTTGTGGTTTACCAGGAGAAATATGAACTGGTTTGAGAATTTAATGCCATTCTGGCAGTTTGTCACAATAGCTCAGTGGTGGAGCATCCGCCCGGTAAGCGGAAGGTCTGCGGTTCAAATCCCAGTTGTGGCATTGAATTTTTAAGTTCCAGTTCTACCTCTCAAACTACAAACGTTTTTTTTTTTTCTTCCCTTTCTTTCTTCCCTTTTTTCCTTCCCTTTCTTTCTTCCTTCCTTCCTTTCTTTCTTTCAACCTCTGATCGCACAAGAGAGCAACTACACAAGCAGTGGGAACTGTTTGTGCATGGAGGACTGGGCATGTTCCCCACTCTACCCTCAGTCACAGCCTACTTCACTATGCCATTGTGAGCCTAGTTCTTGGCACGGAAACTTGGCCGCTATGATTGACTCTCCCGTCAAATGTGAGTTGTGTAGTGTGATTCAGTTCCTTCATGCAGACGGGAATAGTGCAGCTGATATTCATTGATGAATGAGTCGGGTATATGATCCGAACTGTATGAATGATGGTGTGCGTGAATGATGCAGGAAGTTTAAAGGCCAGACTGACGTTCACAATGAAGGAGGTCAAGGACGTAAGTCTGTCACTACAGATGATATTGTTCAGCAAATTTAAAAAGTTTGGAACAACCGAAGGTTTGCCGTAAGCTTGTTGAGTGAGAAATTTTCTGCACTTTCAAGATCATCTGTTTACAAAATCGTAACAGAGCACCTGCATTATGGAAATTGTGTGCTGGATGGGTTCCGAAGACGTCGTCTGAGGACCACAAAAGTTGCTGGACTTGCAGAGAGACCTGGGTTCATTATGCAACCCCTGAAACAAAATAACAATCTTGTCAATGGGTGCAAACATAGTCGCCAAACAAACCCAAAAAGTTGAAAGCAAACCTTCAACAACAAGATGATTGCCTACAGTCTTTTGGGATCAAGAAGGTATGTTGCTGGTGGAGCTTCTGGAACAAGGGTCTACGGTCAATGCAACTGTTTATTGCAAGACATTACGATGACTGAGAGCTGTACAGAACTAACAAAGAGGCATGTTGATGTCTGGGGTTGTCTTAATTCATGACAATGCCCACCTTCACAGTGCTCATGCCACCCAACAAATTCTTCACGAATTTCGATGGGATGTTTTCGATCACCCGCTTTACAGCCCTGATTTAGCGTGAGTGATTTTCACATCTTCCCTGGACTAAAAAAAGTGGCGTGGTGTTAATGCTGCACTATGTAGTTCCAGTGTAGACCAAACTGCAAGAAGAAGGGATACAGTATAACCCTGGTGGATAAAAGAGGCTCCTGAGGATCTTTAGACGAGTGTTGTAAATTGTTCAATTGTTTAGTAGGCTTGGAAATAGTCTTGACATTGTGGTGCTGTAGTATGTGCTCAATTTGTTTGGTGACTTTCTTGAAATATCTAAGGAAAACTATGCAACTATTAAAAAACTACACAAGAAAAAGTCATGTGAGTGCATTATAGATTGTAATTTGTAGTGAGTGCTCAGGTGAAATGTAAAATTTCTAAAAATCAATGTTTTCTTTTGATGGGTGAGTTTTGTGGCATACTTTGTTTTTGTTTCTTGAATTTTGCTATTTTCCTGCTAATGATTTGTTTGGTGAAGTTATTGTATTTTCTGTTAGGTTTTGGATGTAAATTTGCATCTTTCTTATCTCTAATGCTTCGAAATAATAATCTACTGTCACTGCATCGCTAACAGCTTGAAAGCCTGTTCAATACTCATTACAACACACTTTATTTTCACTTACATCTTATACACATTAACCATGCTGACCAACACCAACAGCAAAATGACAGTAGGCCTCCACATTGAATGTGTGGAAGCAGTTAATACTCGTTATAATAGAACAACAATTCTTAGAATGTGAGGTGGTGAGTGAGGTTTAACTGCATACAATACCAAGTACCTATATTGGAATTTATGGTTGAGGCAACAGAGTACTGCCAATTGTCACAGCAATGTAGCCAGCATTAATTTAAGTACCTACCTATATTTTTTCTTTCATTCTTTTTCTTTTGCTTTCTTCTCCTCTACCAGTTTAAGCACAGCTAGGTTAAGCAGAGTTTCACATATGGTTAAAATACTGAATTGTATAAACATTAAAAGCAACACATATGTTTACTGCTTATTGTTTTCATTCTTATTTTATTACCTTTTTTATAAAAAATGCAGTGGCATTATTCAGACTCAAGACAGGGCATGACCGTCTTGCAGCATACGTGTGTAAAATAAACATGTTCACATCGAGGACTATACAGTTTGTTAACAGTCAGGGACCAGAATGAATGCTGATAACATACTCAACCGCAGAAAACTTGATCCCTAAAAAATCAGCAGCAAAGAGCCAGAAAATACTTTGCTAGATTCTGATTTCATTGCCTTCATAATCGTGAAGTCTACATTATTTTTATGTGAAAGTTGATGCTTTTATTTTTTTAAGTTTGTATACATTTTGTCACTGTTAACTAACATTTAGAATTACGAAAATATCACTGCATAAATCATAGGCACAACTGATTTTAAGTTTGTTGTTTACTGAGGGTAAATCATTGATATTTAGTAAAAGCAATGTTGGACCTAAAATTGAATCTTAAGGAACAGTATGCTTTACTTCAGACCAATCAAGTATGCATTGCATTTTCTGATAGCCTATTTATTCTTTTTTTTTGGGGGGGGGGGCCTTTGCCCTTAACACCAACTTGTTTAATGCATCCTTTAGTATTCATAAATTACACATTACTTTAACATTTATTTCAGACTTGACAATAAATCTCATGGCCGAGGCTCACTAAGCAGTGATCCAAAGGCACCTCCAGAAAGTGATACGGATTCCATGGCAGAATATGGAGATGGTGATACAGGTTAGTTACATTGCAACATGGACCAATGAAAAGCAGTCCGTGGGTCAGGCACAAAAGAAATTTGTACCCAGATGTGCTCTTGTTTAAGCTGTAGAAAGCATGAAAATAGTACAATTTGTGTTCTTTATTTCTGCTGACAAGACCTTTTTTATTATTTTGGAAATAACCAAAACTTTCAAGATGTGTACTGTTTAGTATCTAGTTTATAGTACTAGTATTTATTTCTAGCATGTAGTAGTTCCCCAAAATGCAAGATCATTTAAAAAGTTTATGAGTAGTCCCCAGGTGGCAATTTATTCTCCAATAATTTGCTATATTGAAACCTGACAACTTTTGCAAAAGCATCATACTGTGATGCAACAGGGAAAAACTGACAAGTTATGAATCAAGGCAAACTTATTGTCTGCATCTATATGGCAAAATCATGTTTGAATTATATTGCAAAATCCTATAAAAAAGAAAAAGAAGAAATAAGCAAAGAAAAAAGCAAGCAGTGTGTATTGAGCAGTTCCGAGATTTAACTGTCATGGCTTGCTCATTAGCTAACTTATTTTCATGTGGGTGGGATACCAACCCATCACTGAACCCTAACTGAAAGACCAGGCTAGAAGCTCATCAGCTGGTTTTCAGAGTTCCTGAGGCAGCAGGAGGCTAGATAGAATTCCAAATAAGACCTTAGAAGTGAACTAAAAATGTACATATTAAACAGTAAAATAGATAAAAATAGAATGAAATGGAGAGCACATATTAAAAGAATGGAAGTCAATAGTAAGTATCCCCATGAAGGTGGTATGCACCTAGAGGGAAGATGTGTGGGATGTCCAAGGAAGTGATAACAGGACTTTTGAAGTCACAACAGGCAGTACTTCTTATTCAATGAAGAGCAGAAGAAAGCATGCTCATCTTGATACTGGTTAATGGCAGAGGCAAATAGAGCTACCTAGAACAATAGCCAACAGAGTTTGTAATATGCATTAGAAATCATGCAAAATATGACAATCCAAAAAGGCTTAAAGTCTGCTGGCTTTGTAAGCACTTTCTCAGAATGCTTCAAATTTTGACAAAAAGTCTAATTGAATTAACATTTTGCATTTTCGCCTCATGGTTTGCTGCTGAACTCTGTTATTTGACAGCAGGATTAATGTGTTCTGAAGTGGTGGATTAATGTGTTCTGAAGTGGTATGAAATTAAATTATTTTGAAGATTTATTTTCAAGTTAAAATACAAAAATTATACATAAATGCAAATTAAAAATTGAACAAATGATCACTAGGCATAGTAGCCAGTCACATTAAAGAGAAATCAGGTTATCCACGTTCGTAGTGCATGTGACGGCACAGTTTGCAGAACCGGTTCTGTCCATCTGCTGTATAGACAAAACGTGCACAATTTCATTCTTTTGGTAGCTTACCTTCTAAGCTCAATTCACAGTTCACAAAATTCATAGTTTTGACATATTATACCAATTATCAAAAAACTACTCTTGTTAAAATATATTAATGTCACTAGATATTTTTTTATAAATATTGTTTCTTTTGTTTTAATGGTCACTCCTTAACCCTTATCAATCTATTAAATTGAAAACCTATTGTACTTCATAACATACTAAGAGCTGTGTAACCTAGTTAAAGTGAACAACTAAATTCAAAGGTTGCCCCTCATACTGGATAGCTGAAATCTGCTTCCATACCAAAAATAGTTGAAATTATGTGCTATATGACACTGGAAGATAAACTAAAGTAGCCACAAGTTGCTAAATTGTAGATATTTCAGTCAAATAGTACTTCATGCCCTACTGCAAGTGACGACAGTAGCTCCGTGGTTAGGTCCGTGGTTCAAGTCCTGTGACATTGAATTTTTCAGTCCTAATTCTATCTCAAACATTGCCCACACATGGCTTGTATGTTTAAAAACACCAGCAAAAACGTTGGCATATAAAAATAATTAAGTAACCCTTAATGCAACAGGCCTCACGGGCCAGTTTCATGTTTTGATATGGGAATTATACTGGAAAAAATTATCTGCAAAATAGTCACTTAATTTACACATAATCAAAATTGAATCAGAACAGATGTGTGAGCATGATTTGGTGTATATGTAGATTAACCTCGGATTATATGCTTTGATTTGCAAACAGCCTTAAAACAGGGATGCAGAACTATAAACCAGAAACACAATAGGAATCTAAAACATTGGAAGTGTCGTGATTTTGTATCATCTAACAGGTCTAGATAATGTGAAGTAGGCCATAAAGATTGTGGTATGTGTTCATGGAATGCCAAATTTGCCCTGTTGACTATGTTGCTTTAAATTGTTGTATTTATTATTGGAGAATACAGTGTTAACCTTTTGGGGCATTTAAATATAAAAGCTTCCAGAAAAGAAACTTATCTTGCATAGACATTGCTTGCTCTTGTGTAATTGTAGCTGCAGTGTCAAAAAGTAATTATTGGAGTATGATTTGCTTCTAGATTTATTTTAATTCTTTGATAGTATTTGTTCTCAAGACTAAAAAGAATTTCTTAGTGGACAACAATTTTGATTCATAGAACTTAACCAAAGGGAAGGAATATTTTGTGGTTAAAATACATTGCTACTGGAAGCCAAGTTAAAAAATAAGAGCAATTTCAAAACAACCTGTCCTAATTTTGTGCTTCATTCTTAGAGCTTTGCAAAAGTTTTGCTTTCAGTCAAATAATACAAACATACAGTAGATTTATAATATCAAAAATCTGTAAACTCATGTAGAATTTCTGGATGTAAATTAGCCAATCTGTTAAATTTTTTTCCTTAGGAAGTACACATATGTGGAAAACACTAGGAGCCAATTTCACAGTGAATTGGTAGCTAACAAATAACATGAAATACAAACACTAGCTTTCAAGGAGACAATGACCATGGTTTCTGAATGTGCTCCTCCAGTATGTTTTGTTTGCATATTGCAGTGCTCTTGTGTTAGTAGCAGACATTGAGTTACATTCATGGGTAATTAATTGTCATGCGATCCTCCTGGTTATTTAAGATTAGAATTGTGATTTCAACTGAAAAATCTAATTCAGAGGAACTAAATGCAAAACATTAGAGAACTGGTTATTAAGTATGGAGAATTTATTTATTGCAAAAAATCTGATGGACTTACATTAAAGAATAGTGAGGAGTTCAATTGAAACCCATGTATTTCTCCCAGGTTCTGTTAGCAACTGTGGCAATTTTGTGCTAACAAATGTAGCGCCAAAAATGTCAGGTTGAAGAGGATTTAGAATAGTTTAAAACTGGTGATGGACACTATATTGAAACTAAAGTGGACGAAAATGTGCTATCAGTGATTAAGGATCAAGCAGTGCTGAACAAAAATAGTGTTTGCTTCTTGAAATAATTGCTTTGGAAACCTTCTGGATAACCTTTGAAAATACCAGGTTATTAAATTAAATGAAAAGTACTAGTAGCATAAAATCTCAACACTTATAGCACAGGAGGAACCATGCTTCTGTTGATAGTATTCTTACCTCTTGTATTTCTCATTAAACCACACTTGTGGCCCCTTTGGTCAGTCTGTATCCTTAAAAAAATTCCTCCTTTCACAGGTTTTGAAATGCATGATAATGTATTCGTCTGTTAGGAACGGCTTTGAAAATTTCAAATGCAGTAAACTTGATCAACAGTTTAATTTGTTACAGCCATTTTCCAAAATCTGACATATGTGACACATGGGTACAACAGTGTTAATTTAACACTGAATTTAATACATTGTTAAAACTAATATATTGCGATGAAACAGAATTTGTTAACTTCAATGTTAAATTGGTTTAGCATTGTGTTAAAACGTAGCATTGGTTGATGAAACCCTCCCTAGTAGAACACGCAGGTACAGTTATGATTATTCACACAAAATGTATTAATCCTTGCAGAAAGGAAGCAATATTACTGAATTTGAGCTGCCCATACTTTACTTCTACTTGCTTAGAAAAAATGCACCCGTTCTGGCATGAGGGGAGGTAGTAGTACTGAGTCGTATAATCCTTACCTAACAGTTGCCGGTATGCCTTTTATTTTTCTCTCTTTTTCTTTCTGTACCTGATTACCCTCCCCTTATGTCGGACTTACAAGTCAGTGCCTAGGGCCAGATACCTTTCAGGGAGCACTGGAACCTATGGACCAGATAGAGTAAAGACCTGGAAGTGGGTGGTTACCAGATATAGCGAGGAAGAGGACGATATGAAATGCAGGCAAAATCAATCGTTGGAAAGGTGACAATGGAGCATTTGGTGGAATGAGTGGCAGGGGAAACCTGAGAACCCACTCTGACGCCACTTTGTCCACCACAAATACCATATGTGAGTCCCTTGGATCAAACCCGAGCCACCTAGGTGGTAGGCGAACGCTCTAACCGCTCGGTCATGGCACTGTGCCAGTATACCTACAGGACCTAAAACCTTGCCAGACATATATACATTCGTGAAACTGTGCTTGCTTTGAGTTACATTACAAGTGATGTTTTATGGAAATTCCTCATTAGGGAGAATGATTTCTTTCTTAATAGTTTCTTTATAACAATTTTGCAATTTAAATAAAAATGTTAAATTCTCAGTTTTACATTCTTACTTTTATGTTTATTTCTGGTTCCGATATTTTGTATACCTTTACTGAAATGTTTATTTTAGACTTTGTTAGATGATTTAGCTATACTTCAGTATAAATGTTCATAAATATTTTACAATTTTTACATTCTTACAAATGTTTTACCATTTTATTAGATTGCATCCATGAAAGGATGTCTTTGCAATGACAGGATCAAAAGGTAGATCACATTCTTAAATTGGCTACAATAAAAGGTGCAAAAAATTGGCAAATAAATTATGCACCCATGTAGTTTGATAGCAATACTTTTAAACAGTGTAAGCACAATAATACAGTGCTGTTACTATAATAGTAATAGTAATAATAATAATAATAATAATAATAATAATAATAATAATAATAATAATAATAATAATAATAGCAATTCTGCGTGTGACTGACATTTACACTACATTTTCTTCTTAAAATGTCTGTCTAATGGTCAATATAGGTGTAAAAATGTTATTTTAACGACATATGATGACAGAGAATACATTGGCGGTTGTGATAGGGAATATAAAAACCTTAAAAAGTGAAACAATTATTTAATAATGAGCGCTAAAATTTTCATGACTAACTAATCTACAGTTGACAAAAATGTCAGTCAATAAATAATTGTTTCACTTTTTAAGGTTTTTATATTCCCTATCACAACCGCCAATGTATTCTCTGTCATCATATGTCGTTAAAATAACATTTTTACACCTATATTGACCATTAGACAGACATTTTAAGAAGAAAATGTAGTGTAAATGTCAGTCACATGCGGAATTGCTTAATAATAATAATAATTAAAAAAAAAAAAAAAAAAAACACTTCAAAAACATAACTTCCTAAGCTGAAAACCTTTGCAAATATCTCAAACTGTTTTAAAAACCATTTTTAGCATAATGGTTAAGATAAGCCAATGAAAGCTTTCCAAAGAGCTCCAAAATAATGATAATTTATTATTTAATTAGCACTTTGGAGCATATAATTAGGGAAAACTTAATTCTAGTCCTATAAGCACTCTTAAGTTGCATTGTAACCTATGCACGAAATAATGCTTAGCCTGTTGCCACCAGCAGTCAGGAGTATGGGAGATAGGTTTTTAATCCTATCTCTAAAACTTTCACACCTGCTGTGAAGCAAAAGACATGTCTTCCTTGATCTGCCTAGCTTTGAAAACAACTAGCTGCCTATGCATAGGTTGGCCCACAGAAAACTTTCCTACCAGGGAGTGCAGAAATGTATACCTCTAGTATGTAGCCAAGTCCACTACTCTGTATTTTCCTACAATAAATGTTTACAGTACAACATATAATGCAAAGTCATACCAACTGCCAATATTTGCCAATTTCAAGTTAAGCCCAAGTATTCCAAAATATGTATTAATTTTCCAAGCCACCATACCTCTATTTTTGTTAATTTACCTTGGCAGGGAACAACTTTGAACACAAAATGCATTAATTCTGTTCAACCTTAATTCAAATAGCAGATGCAGAACATATTTTGGCAGACATTTGGTGTGATGTGATGTTTTTGACTCTTTGGACTTGTGATGTGCAAGGGTTTAACAATTTTGGAAGGTGGTTCACATAATAATTAGCCAGCTATATCTGTAGCACATTTAAAAGATGATACAATTTTGTGCCACCAAGCATGAATTAATTTAAAGGTTTTAGTTGGAATTCTTAAATATTTTGCAACACAAGTTTTGAAGATGCTAAAATTTTGCTTTAAACTGTAACAACATAGAGAAAGTTCTGAGTTTTTTTCTTTCCAACAAAGAAACGGTAAGTAGGAAATGGTTTTGAAATGTGCCTATCAAGTTACCGTATTTACTCGTGTGCCACATGCACCTGATTTTTCAAGATCCCCCTCCCTCCACCAAAAATAAATTGCAGTGAAGTATATGCATAACAAACAAAATTCATAGATACAAGATTAATATGTATTATCTAGAACTATTTATAAATATACAATAACAGTCATAATGTTCCATGCAAGCTCAAATCTAAAACCAATAAAATATACACCTATTCAAATGGAGTATTGTGATTAATGTAACTAATATCTAAGTAATTGACTCACATTTTCATGTTGTATCATACATATGTGGGAAGCTAGTCCTCGCTATCACTGCTGGATTCCCTTACGAAACTTTGCTTGTCATTGAACTCCAGATTGTGTCATCCTCCATTTCATTCATTTTATTAGCTGTACAGCATTTCTTGAATGACCTGTTGACGAGACTGGCATGAATTCAATCCATTGCAAATTTTACCAATTGCATACCAAAGACCGTGTAGGTCTGAATTTTCACTATGGGCGATAATTTGTGGTTGTTGCCATTCATTCTGTATACAGTCTTTTCAGATGAACCTTAAATGGACAGTTTGCGTAAACATACATTAGCTATAGTAGTAAAGTCATTCCTCCAGGAATGATAATCAGATCTGAATGTCCTGCAATGATCTTGTTGTCACATTTTTCATTTAATGCCTGTGAAAACTGTCCATTTATAGAATACTGTAGTGTCTTTTAGACATAGCTCCATATCTACAATTGGAGGATGATTCCCATATAGTTTTAATCCAGTCAACGAGTAGTGTATTAATCATTCATCCTTTACCCTGGGATCTCCAGGAGGAAAATTCTCTTCCTTGGGAGGAATTTTCTATGGAAATATTACGAATGGTGAAGTTTCTTGCCATCAGCAAAACAGTGGCAACATAATGGTACAGCGTTGCTTTTTGCAACCAGCTGTATGTATGTATTGCCCTCAAGCATTTTCTTTTTTTCAACAGTGGTAGGTCATGGTATCTCGAAATAAAGAGGCATTTGACTGGCATTTCCTGTATGCAAAAGCAAATATGCTGCTTGAAGACATGCCTTTGGAAGGCCAGAAGCTGCTAGCATACATTGCACTATTGTAGTATACCTTCAAGTTGAAAAACCCATGTCGTACAAAAAGATGTGGAATCTAGTCCATGCTTGATTTGAAATTGTGTGTAATGCTGATCTCTTGTGCAATACATGGTACTTGAAGCTGCAACATTCCTATGGTTATAGCATAACCAAACTGGCATCTTGAACTTATGAAAGCTCCAAGTCTTGTCATCCACTTCAGAATACTTGGCCAGTAATCCTCAGCAAAACCATCTATTGTAATTGGTTGCTTGCAACTTGTCCTTTCTTCCTCCAGTCCCTTACACAAGGTTCTGGAACATTATATTTTTTCCTACAGCACAAATTCCTATGCTACTTTAGTCATTTTTTATTTTTCCACAGCACTAAATGAACACAATCTTATAGTATTCATTTTTTTAAATTTGTCAAGGTGTGAACACTAGTTACAAAGAACAAATGATATCTAAAGCAAAACTATCATATGCTGGAGACCACCAGAAACGCACATGTAGGATTATGCGAATCAAAAGCAATGCTCCCAACATAAGTTCAAATAAGATGCACATTCTAATTTTCAAAAAAAGGTACATGTGATACATGAGTAATTACAGCATTTAATAAACAAATATGCTTAAGCATAGCCTACATAACCTACACTGCTGGTAAAAAGGTTTCAGATGCACAAGTTGGTAAGTGTAATAGAGGTAATTTTAAAGAAAGTAGTAGCAGAAATAAACATACAGAAGGAAATATGTTGATATGACTTGTCTCATAGAAATTTTATGGGATAGCAATCATTATTTTAATACCCTCTTTTAAATACATTTGAGCACAAAGACACATTATTTGTGCACCTAAAGATGAGGACGAGTGAGTCTTTGCTTACTGTGCTGTAAAAAGGTACCCATTTTCTCTGCAGTTGTTCATATGAATGACATGTGAAGAAAATAGAACCAAATAATACTACTTGCATTTTCATGCTATTAGGCTAACTGCACCTGTTGCATTAACTTCCTTTATGGAGATATATAATGTTAGTCATCTGTTCAGTTTACCTACCACAGGCACAGAAAGAGAAAAAAATAAACCTTGAAAACACTCCTGATACTACCTGCCTGAAGTTCTGGGCTTCCTGACAATTGCAGTGCCTGGTCTTCCATTTGTAACCAAGTCCCAGGTGGGCACCCCGTTATCATAATTTGTAGAATCTTAATTTGATGGTAGGATAAAATAGATTAGAAGTGATAAGATTATGGTAAAGAGACAATACCACTGCTGTGATATTTCATTGTCGAAGGTCTTCCAGGTTCCACAAGTACCAGATACATGTTTATCTCCCTCTCCCCTTTAAAAGTGGCCCTGTTCTCAACAAAACAATCCCAAGCCTAAATGCATAATAGTTCAAGAAATTCTGCTCTGTTTAGTTTGTCCTAATCACAACTGACAGTTCAGAAAGTATTCTAGAATTAATTTATTAATGCAGAGCTTAATTAGGTTTTTAGTCATTGGATCCTGCAGCAGGTAAGCGCACTCACTACAAAAATTATTTATATTTTTGCATGTTTTTATTACATTGATGTCTTCAATGGCATGTTTTGTTGATCCCTCTTATGTTGTCAAAACATGAATGCAGAGTTGTCTGATGTTACCACTGAACACATTTTTGTTTGCTTATTTTTTAATTTTTGTTAGTTTTATTTTGTTTTATGTTTTATTTTCATGTATACAGAGGGAATGAATGAAGATGGATCATTTATAGGCCAGTATGGCCGTCAACAGAGGAAACAGGGGGAGACAGGATCAGGAGGTTTTGCTACCCTAGTTTAATAGGTACGTGCGTCACTTTTGGCAACAAATTCTAAGCAAGCAGCTTTAATGACAGAAAGTCAATAACCCAGGTTCCCATTTGTTTTTCTTTCTTTTGCAGGAAAATTCACAGAAGATGGTTCATTCATTGGACAATATGGTCCTGGAAACAAGCGAAGGCCAGAAGAGCAGCAGTCTCCATCAGCTATTGCCACATATGTGTAGTAACAGTCTTGTCTCCGAGTCAACTAAGTGCAGTTGATGAACGGAAGTTGCTTCATTCAGAAATACTTCCTTAAAAGATGTTGCACATATACAAGAGTGTCATGCAATAAAATAAATAGTTTTGCTTATCTTTATGGTAACTTCATGCCAATGATCTTTAAATAATGGATAAATAATTATCTTTGCTTCCAGCTTATGTGCTATATTCCATAATTACTATGCTGTCAAAGCGTGTTATAACATAAGCTGAAGTGCAGGAGAAATTCAAAGCATTTCATTTTAGAAGTAAACCGACTGAGTCCTTGTTATGGACACCAACTATAACGTGTAGATCCTTCCAAACCTTCAAGCCCAAACTGAGTGATAAATTGCTGTTTGAAGGTTTTGAGGGAAAGAATTTTAACTTTTGAACCTCATTGCTCTTGAGCTATTCAGGCTTATATAGACTGCCTTGTTAATTTGTTGCATGGCTCTCTGTATAAAAAGACTTTGTGAAGAAAATAATTCAAACATTCAGGTGGTCTGCAAATATTTCATGCTCAGATGGACCACAAAGTTCATCGAAACCTATAACTCCACTGTTGAATCTAGTTTTATTGATTTAAATTATTATACATGTTTTGAAGCCTATTGTTAGAAAATATTCAGATGACATTTTGTAACTTTTTAGTGTGTTTTGTTGACCTGTAATTTTGTCGCAGGTACTTAAACATGACCGGTTTTCATGCAAACCTTGAAGCATGAATCAGATAGCTGTAAATGTTGAGTTAAATTTTGGAAGCATTCTGCTCCTTCCAAGGATGAAAGGACTTCACCTGTGACTTTGTCTTTTAAGTTGCTGAGAATCTCAATGGTATGCTAATCTATAAAAATGCTCTGTTGAACTGTGTGTTGGTTGCCTTAACTGTAAGCATGTGTGGTATTTTCACTCGCATTCAGCAGTTCATGAAGGAAATACGTAAGGCACACCCAGAGATTCAATGATCTCATTCAAGAAGTAAATGGAAACAAAACAGAAACAAATTTGATTATATTGTAATAAAATAGAGCAAAAATGTTTTCTATTTAGCACAGCAGTGCTCACCTACCTCATTTTGATCTTGTCCACAGAAGCAGCAGATTGCTTACCCTAAGTTTGGCAGAAATTCCAGGAATGGCTTCGTAAACAGTCTCCCCTCTTTTTCTTCAAACGTAGATGAAGTTTGCATTGTTCCTTGCCATGTAAAGTTTATACTTGTTTTATACTAAATAACATTACCAATTTAACATTTTAGCAGGTTACAGGGAAAAGGGCACTTAATGCAGGACCAATGGAATAGAAGGGTTTAGGTCTTTAAGTAGATGAACTGCGTGTACATAAATGTTAATGTGATCTGTTTTTATTTTTCCTTTCTCCTTGTTGCGACTTAACATGCGCAACTGTGGAACAAAATGGTGGTGCTTCTATTAACTGGTAATATGGTGAGTGGCTTTGTGATCAGTACATATTCCAAAAAATTTATTTACAACTTTTCTGTCTACAATTATGGGTGATGTTTAAAGAAAGAAAAAGAATTAAATGAAAAGCTTTTAACTGTAAAAATATTTGTCTCTCACACTCCACACTTTAAGAGCACAGTAGAAAGGTAGCTATTAGCATTAGAGTTTGTAGTTAAAATGTTAGAGAAAATATATAATAAATGAAATTTTGTAAGCCTCACATCCTGCACTGCCCCTTGCTCTATTACAGAATATAATTTTTTCTTGTTACTGTACAGTAAAATATAACCTGAATATGAGGAAAAAATGTTGTGTGAATGTGCAGAGAAAGTGTTTTAAAGAAAATACACACATGAATGCTATATATCATGCTAATGTTTCCTATTAAAAAAAGAATGTGGCCAATTATTTTTGTGTTTTACTATTGTTGGCTGCTTTGAAGGGTTGTTTTAAGCCTTGACTGTAATTGCTTGTTAACATTGTCTTAGATGAAACAAACTTCTTAATCCCCTTGAAATGTTGTCACATGAAATTGAAATATGCATCATTTTCATAATGATTGTGATTTTATGACTGTTGTCGTCCAAACCTTTTGTTTAAACTGGGAAGGAAAAATGCTGTATATAAGATTTGTATAGATAAATGTAAAAGAAAATGTTTTTGTTTGCTTACCAGAATGCCTGGTGGTCCATTAAGCAGTATTTATATGACGTGACAATGAGTTTATCAAAAGCTTGCTTGCTGCATGCTGCTTTGTGTGATTTATGTATATACATATATATAAATATAATAATGGAAAAGAAAAGAGATAGCAGCTAGCAAACCATCTCCTACTTGAATCTCGATTGCCAAATTGTTGATAATTTGGTTAAAATTAACTCCTCTTCAGTGTAGCATTTCCCATAAGGTTTTGGTTTACATACAGTATGAAAACTTAATTCCATTTGCAGATCAAACATTTCCATGATCTATAGCATTATATTAGTTAACATGTGCTGTTAGCTAAATACAGGTCTACAATCTTGGTTGCATTTTACATATTATACTAAGTGCATATACATTGCATAACCTTAGCACCTACAAATGTTTTCAAGATCTTTGGGAAAAAAGTCATAATGTGTAAAGCATTTTTATATTTCATGTTGTTGAATTACACATCTCCAGTATGGATTCTTAGCACAAGTGCCTTAGATAGGCATTGTTGTACTATGTGGGTATTGTACTCGGCTGAAGGGTACTTTGTGCACCATTATCACTGTGTCTGGTTATCTCTTTCCAAAAGCTGTGCACAAGATTATCTTTAAACAAAATCTGTGTAATTTCTTACTTAGTATGATATTAAGTATGAGATGCGTTTACAAGAGAAAGATCAAGAAGGAAAGAATGATTCCTATCATGATAAATGCCTGTATTTTTTTTAGTATCTTGTATTTTTGTATGCTTGCAGCTAATTTTGAGATGGTAGTGTTTATTTTTTTAAAAATGATATCATATTGGAAAAACATTTGCTAGTGATTATATGTATCAGAATTATTTGTTTATATAAGTTTTAAGTTGGTGACATTTCAGAAATGCACAAAATATTATTTAGCTTGCATTCATCAATTTAATTTCCTCTTTATAAAAGAAAAGTATTGCGTAATTTTGTTGTTTTTTTATGAAGACCTTTATGAAATCATTGCTCTGCATGTATAAATATAATTGAGTTTATACACTGCATTCAGTACACCTGTGCTTAGTCCATTTTAACAAGCAATAGAATTAAAACAACAGCTGTAGCCTTACGATCTGTAATTGTGTGTGAATGACTTTCTTGTAACAACCGTTATCATTGTGTTAAACGTAAAATGGGCTGCACTGTGGAGTCAACTTGAACACACTTATATGCTTCACTCAGCTATTTTTTATGCAGGACATATATTATGAGCTGTGCTCACTTCAGCTGCCTGCTGAGTCAAGTAGGTGATTGAAGCGTTTAAGGTGTTCAAGTTTATTCCAAGTAAGTACATTAAGTTTTGCTTTACTATGTGTGATTTAATTGTAGTTATAGCATTATAATGGGCTGCTCACAGGTCCAAAAATGGTTTCATAGAAGACTTAATGTTTTACACTAAGGCATGGAGTAGAATCAAAATTGTACTTTCTGAGAAAGTGCATTAGAAGTTATAAGTCATTGCTTCGTAGTTTTTCTTTTTAAATGTAGTTTTTTCTAATTAGTACAAGGAAGTTTTAACATGTCTGTGATGCAGTTTTAAGCATCTGTCAATTTCTTCTTATGCATTCCTTTTGTCCAAGCACTTCTCAGGCTAGTGACATATGTTTGTGGGTTTGTTGCTAACTTGTCTAGTGCACTATTTATGTTCAGGTTGTCTAGCTATATATATATGATTAATTTAAAGCAACCATTCACATATTATGAAAATACTTTTTTGTAAGATATTTTTTATGTTTACAGCCGAAGAAAATGGAATAAATGATTACTATATTGTCAGTTCTCTGCTTTTTTGCACTTCCTCCATTACAGAAATAACTGTCAGGGAATCCTGTTATCTATTTGAACTATGCATACCAAATATCTATAAACAGTGTAAGTTAAATATTACATTTGAATCATTCATTGTTGAATTAAATCCATGTTTACCTCAAATAGATGCTTTCATAGTCATTGTAGTGAGCAAGACATTCAAAATTGGTCCAAAACGCTAGTTTTGAATTGCCATTCAGTGGACTTCCTCACTTCAGATATGTGCTAACAGCTATACTATTCGATGTAGATGAGAACTAAAGCAAAAACGTATGTTTCTGTTATGAATTTACTGCTGTGGATTACATTACTATTCAAAGGAATGTGAGACTGGCATACTCAATATTTTATTTATCACTATGCTTACTTGGTTATTTGTTGAAAGAAATTAAATTCAATCACATATTTCACAGTATTTTATGGAGAAATGCCAACAGATAATTGCTTTAACTGCATCATAGTTTTAATAAAGTTACCTTTTTACCTCAAAATATGGAGGGGAAAAAAATTCTGAACTCGACAATGATGTGTAAGTTATGTTTTCATACATTTGAAAGACTGTGCTGTACCAATTCTCAGCTTAAAATGCTGATATAGAAGCTACCGTGGACTAAAGTCTTCATTTTATGGCATGATTCCTTTAAGTCAGTGGTTGGCAAATGCTGCGCTTGCAATATAAAAGCAAGTTCCAAGGAAGGAGCAGCACAGAGCAAACGATAGAGGCACCATAAAGACAAGCCAGTGCAAATACAGTAGTGCCATAGGAAAGATGGTCTGTGACAAAGTTAATTGAAGTTTGTGTATTGATCTCGTCTGGAGATGAAACATTTCCTTCGTAACCAAGATATCAGCGTAACGTCAACGTGTACCATATACACATTACGTCATTGGGAGGGGGATTCTCTGTATTGTCTTTTGCACCTGGAACCTGATGTTGTTGACCTCTGACTGTATGCAAAGTTCAGAGTCAGCTGCAGTGTATGGTTTATGCATAGCCAACCTCGTGTCCAGTGAGGGAAATGTTTTATTTCTAATCATGACATAGTAGATACAGGAATGTAATAGAGAAAGATCATCAACTCCCGCATTTTCCAAGGTTCTGTACAGTATGCAACCCAATTACCAATAACAACTATGTTCAAATATCAGAAGAACTGAGTCAAAAATTTGGTACTGGATTTCAGGTATAGTATATCTCCAGTCTGATACATATATATACAAAATCCCATTATTGGTGGATATTGACAGTGTGATCATTGCAATTATAAATAATTAAGTTACAAAATGATATTGGTGTGAAAGTTGGTTTTCAAAATAAAAATGATTTACGTTCCTTTTAGAGAAATTTCCCTCAAACAAGTTTCCCTTGGTTGCACAAGTTGCTACCACGATCCTGAGCATATTTGGATCTACATACTTAATGAACAGTGCCTTTTATGTATGAAGATCTGCAAACCAAGGTACTAACGTTTTGATCTCCGCTTGAAAAAAGTTCTTCACTTGTGTGCTAGTCAGACTATGGCTCCAAATATTGCAAAACTAGTGAGGGAGAAAAGGAAATAGCTTCAGAAAATGTCAAGCTTGGACAAGGCAGTGGTACATAGTAATGGTGTGTTTCACATTTCTGTACTATGTACATAATGTAAACCAAAATTAATAAAAATGTGCATTATGTAGCAGAATTAGAGAGAGAAAAACTACTTTCAACATTCCAAATGAAAAACTTACTGCTTAAAGCGCTTGAAGCTGTGTAGCTGCATTTATGTAATTGAATACCTCTGCAGTTATGTATTTTGT
This sequence comes from Tenodera sinensis, assembly GCA_030765045.1. Classification (NCBI taxonomy): domain Eukaryota; kingdom Metazoa; phylum Arthropoda; class Insecta; order Mantodea; family Mantidae; genus Tenodera; species Tenodera sinensis. The sequence goes on from CM060963.1 coordinate 138,785,636, forward strand.
ACTCCTATTAGTACATTAAATTAAAATATTTGTTATGTTGTTTTACTGTGGGTGATTTTCTGCAATGGGTTGTAATTTAGTCAGTTGCAAATAGTGTGTACTGCCATATTTCAGAAGAGTAATGTGTACTAGGTTAAAGCAAAAGCATTGTGACACCACTGCTGAGTTGTGCAGGTTTCCTTTCCATGGTGTGTTCACCACACAGATATGACCAGGCAGTAAGCAATTTTGCCTGCAAGCATGAAATCACATCTGCTGACCACTACTTCAAGAGAATAGCTCTTCTGTGAGTCATTGTGAGGCTTGCAAAGTCTAACTTCAGTTTGGTTAAAGTTGGTAATGCAGTACAACTATCCTTTCAATAACTAGCCAATTTGAACAGAAAATGTTCCATCTTGTTATAATGCTATTAATAAAATTTGACTTCATGTTAACAAAATATTTTAAAAATTATATTAATCCTGTTCAAGCCAAAGCTTTTACCCTTGAAACGCTCAATACAATATACCACTCAGTGATGAACCATATCTATATTGATAGCTCTCTTCTGCTTAAGGAGTTGGAGCTGATGCATTTTTCCAATTCTTTCCCTTTTATAAAAAGTGGGGAAAAGTACAAGAAATTTATTGTGAAATTGATACTATGAGGTACATCACTCCAAAATGTACTTCCATGGTTACATAACTACAAAAATGTGGTTATTCTATCTGATTTTAAAGCTGCACTCCATGCTATTGGTTATACGAGGGTCACTGAAAGTTTTGAGATATACCAACATTAATTTTTTTTAAATTATTCTGATAGTTGTACTTTCTCAAAGTACTTGCCACCATACTTTATACACTTTTGCATTTGCTGAAACCACTTCTGGAAGCAGTCCTATTTCTTTGATGGCTGCAAGCTCCTTTTCATAGGTGGTAACAGCATCTTCAGGGATTGAAACCCCTTTCCATGCATGCAATTTTTTTACCATTGGGATCAGAAAAAAGTTACATGGGACCAGGTTGAGACATGGTGGATGAATCCTAAGTTTGACCTCTGTAGACTCCAGGAACTGAATGGTGATGTTGGCTGTGTGTGTGGATGCATTATCCTGATGGAGAAGGATCCCTCGCAGTCCCATGCATAGCCACTATTCTTGAAGCTTGGCAAAAACTTTTGGCAAGCAAACTGTAGTGTACCAACTAGTGGTGACAACGTCAGAAACTGTCTGGAGTCCCCTGCTTCGGATCCTGTCAGCATTTTTTCATCATTCAACACAGGCATGGTTTTGTTCTTCCGCCAAATTGTTAGGATGTGACCTTCCTCACACAAAGGAATTCATGGAAGATTCCAAAACTGCTGGCAAATCAATCTGCAATGCTGCTTCAATTTCTTTAAATATTATGTGATTATTTTTGTGAAGTATTTTTCTCAACACTGCCATTACCAGACACATGCTTCTCTCCTCATCTTTCAAAGACGTTTGGCCCCTTTAAATTCCTAAAACCACAGGAAAACTGTGGCATGGGAAGGAGCAATGTTCCCAAAAGTCTGTCGCAAATGTTCAAGACCTTGGTCCTGGTTTAACCTGCTTTTAAGATCATAGAAAATCATTGGGCAAAAATGATCTTCTCAGCTACATTGCAGGAACTGACTGCCTGTGCATTACAGATTGTTCATCCTTGCGGTGCTGGAATTCCTGAAGTGGGAGAGTCACTACTCTTTACCAGTTTACTCACAAAGGATGGAGCTATCTGATCCTGCATTCAATTTGAGTGGATCATATTTCATTTCCTCCTATCTCAAAACCTTCGTAGTGACCCTCATACTATTCAGCCCAAAATGATGAAGATTAAAGAAATACGTGATATGACCAAATACAGAACCTAAATAAGAGTATTACAGTGGATCCCCACTGCAGTGTTTTTTAAATTAAAATGGCAGGTATTTTAGCAAACAACTAAAATCAACTTTGTGGTAAAACAAATCTTTTCATCAATCAATTAAATGAATTGTAAAAAGAAAAATAATTCATTATTATAATTAAAAGAGCCCTTTAAAATGAACAGCCAGAAGAAAATGTTGAATGAACCGTCAATAGTTCCTGATTTGACAAGAAAATCTTCTGTTGCTACATTCCAACTTATTAGAGGATGTGCTTCATTGAACAAAGATATTGATAAAATTGGAATAGGAACATCTGCAAACTGTTTACTGTATTCCAAGGAAGAAGAAATGAACATACTCGTAGAAACATGTACTCTGATTACACTGGGCAAAAAGAAAAAAAAATGATTGTTTCCTACACTTCATGAGTCAATTCTAATTTTGGGTTGAAAACAATAGGGCAACGAAAAATGTTTGACTCTAGTTTCTGTGATACACGCAAGGTGGAAGTATTTCATATTAACGGATTAAGAGAAAAATAAGTATTTTAATTGCTATGGATACACTGCGAGGGTGTCTGGCCTGATGTGTTTGTAAACAGCTTCACACTGGGCGCTCAACCTGGCCCGTCAACATCCAGGCGTGCCGTACCAACAGTTATTTTACCTGGGTCCTTCCCGTTTTTATTGAAAGGCGAGATAGTAGCACCCAGCGGGTTTAGTTCGGCACCTCCACCAAGCATGTTTCCGGTCGTGAAACAGAGGTTTGTCATTGGCCAGAGAGCGGTTCCACTCGACCAGCGGGAACAGTTGCTCGTCGCGTTTATATAGTCAAGTGCACCAACCGACCGTGAGAATTACGTCTTTACATAAATTAGACCTGCTGTTCTAACAGAAGAATTATTCACCATATTTACACATTCGTGGCATTTTTACGAATTTTACACTACAAAGCACTCTTCATCAGCTCACCCTTTTATCACAAAAAAGAAAGGCCACAGGACAAACAGGAAATGATGGAAATCATTGTGCAAGTGGTTTCATGAATTGAGCGAGGAGTTCATTAAAAAGTTAATTATTTTAATGTCTTCACAATGCCAAGGTGTGATTAAGGTGCGTGGTGGAACAACAAAGTATTAAATCACAGTAATGCATTCTATGGGGCAATTGTGCATTTACTAACACAAATTTATTAGTGTCATGCGACAAAATTAATATACACTGTTTCTTCCAACATTAGTATCCGTATTTCAGAAGAGAATAGCTTGCATACCTACTTCACCCATTTTTTTCGAGGAAGGGTTAAATTACCAAAACAAAAATTGTTTTGTTTTAATAAAAATAAAATAGAATTGATATAAATAGAGGGAAACCGTCCAATTTAGTTCCGAATGATCGTAACAAAATTTACTAATTAATATAGAATAGAATCTAATATTTCCACCACTCTTTCTCCCTTTCTCGAAATGTAATATGCTAATCATTTGGAAACATAACATAGTAACTGCATAGATATCCTCATACATACGCAGCGATCAGATTAGGCGGCTGTACTTTTGGCAGCTCCTGGGTTGCAATAAGTGTGCCTCTTCCCTTCCAAGACCACAGTCCCACTATAGAACCGCTTCCCACCCAAGAATGCAAACTCATATGTCATATGATCCTAAGGCCGGTGTTTGATGTGCTGTGAATGCAGCACAATTGGTCCTGTAATAACTGCAGAATAATTGGTCCTATTTTCTTTCAAGAACTAATTAATGCTGCAGGTTACCAACTCTTTTCCCCTCAATTGACAAATGAAGAGGGAATGGAGAGAATATTGTGATAACACAAGGCTACAGTTCATACAAAATGAACGTATTTGCATTGCTGACTCTTTGATGACAGAATGATCAGTATAGGGGTGTGACTTGTTGGCTTTACAATCCTCATAACCTGCAATTTTTACTAGTGGACAGGTTAAAGCACAAAGTATATAAATCAAATCCGTGAACTGCACAACAATGTACAGTAAAAAAATAGCCAACATTTCACAAGAAGAGTTGCAATGTATGAATGATAATCTCTTAAAATGCTGCAATGCCTGCTTTCGAGTACAAGGAGAGCATTTACATCTTTGAAAAGACAAGCAATTAATTACAAATTATTTTATTTGTTCACAACGCTTCAGTTGCCAGAGTGATATAATCACGGCAGATGTTACAGAATTTCGTCACGCAGGAGTTCTTTCACATACCAGAAAATCTACAGACATGAGGTTGTCGCTTTTAAGCACACTTAAAATCCAACGGTCTGGGCTGGGTTTGAATCTGCAAACTTGCTATCAGCATGCCATATAATTATATATGGACGGACGGATGGATAGATGGATCCTGGGTGTCCCAAAAACACATCAACGCCTAGTATGTTGTGTAGGATGACATGCTGATCCGTTTTCAAATAGGCACTCCTGTACGGAAATGCACGGCTTGGACGCTGGAGAGTTTGAGAACGAACGGTTGTGACAGTTTGTTAACATTCGTTTTGGTATCTTAATACGGAAGGTATGCAACCCTTTACCCTTCTGTGTACTGGGATAAACTGAGTCCTGTAGCATCCCTGCGCATGAGCTAAGCCCTTGGTGCGCATCCTCTGCGTTACTTGCTTAGTTTCCACGCGTACCCACACTCCCACATCCAACCCCCCCCCCCCCCCCCCCCCACACACACACACACACACACGTGTGCATGAGGTAGTCTGCGAGATTAAAGTGTCTGCCGTCAAGTGGTGCGCGCCTACAACCCAGGTGTCACTAACAGCATTACCGCTTGATCTGATGGCCTTGTACTTGCAAGTTAGAAATGTGAGATGATGTAGCATGTTAAAAAATTCAGTGCCTAAACAAATAGGGATGATACACGAACGGTGTGTACACCTAACGTTGAGGAAGGAGTGCTGTTACACTTTGGGAACAATCCAGAGACAAGTACACGAGCAATTGATTCTGTGCTCGATATTCACTATGGTTTAGTATGGAATGTGCTGCGTTAACAGCTGCTTCATCCTTATCGTCCCATGAGCGTACCGGCCATGGGACCAGATGATTATCCACCTCATCTTGAGTATGTATGTTGGTTCCTCCATCCTCGTTTACTGAAGTCATCACTATGTATATATGTTTACAGATTAGACTCAACCACTCAGGAAGTCATTTACAATAGTCCAGATTCGTATGGTCGAATGAAAACCCATATATTATAGTTACACGAAGTAATCAAAGACTAGCAGTAAACATGTGGGCCGGTATCGTGGGCGACTACTTAGGAGGCCTTAGAATGTTGCCTGCTTGACTCCGGTGGCCAATGTACAGGATGTTGGAAGTACATCTGCCGATATTATTGGAGCAGGTACCCCTAGATATTAGGGCGATGTGGTTCCTGCATGATGGAGCCCCAGCGCACTTTGCAGAAGTAATTATCAGCACTTTTGGTAATCAGTGGATCGGCCAGGGAGGGCCTATATATTGGCCTGCAAGATCCCCAGCCCTCGCCCCATTAGACTGCTTTCTCTGGGTTTACATGAAAGCCGAGGGTATCCTAACCCTGCTGACTCAGAGACGGAATAGATTGCACGAATTCTTGGAGTGGCCACACAAATGCAGAACACACCTCTCATTTTCCAGTGAACACAGGACTCCCTCTAAGTCGATATCGGCTCCGCGCTGAGGTTAATTGTACTCATTTTTATCATTTACTGTAATGTAATGTTCAGAACAATAAAGCAATAAAAAACATTTAACACCGTTTTATTCTCAACCATACAATGACCCCCTGCATACTCAGTACTCCAAAAATATGCGTTTCCGAATATGTTTATATAGCATTTATTTGTTATGGTCTTCTGTATCATCCCTATTAGTTTAGACACTAAATTTTTAAACATCCTGTGTATGTTCTTACCTTATTTGGGTCATTGCTGCCCACTTCTGTAGTGTGTTGGTAGTTGTCTGCCTCACGTTCAAGAGGTCCCAAATTCCAATCTCGGTTAGGGTGAGTTATCCAGATAAGGTTTTCCCTTATCCTGAGAAGACGAATGTCGGATAACTTTACGCTTTGTGAACCTCGGTCTCGTTTGAGCATCATGTCACCCAAAAATTAAAAGAATTGTTTGTTTTGTTTAACAATGCTGTAAGTTGCCAGCATCACAGCAGCGTCGCCGGTGGGCCTGCAGGAGTTCTTTTACATGCCAGTAAACCTACTGACATGGAGGTGTAGTTTTAGGCATGTTTGAAAACCATCGGTGTGGGCCGGATTTGAACCCGCGACCTTCAGATCAGTAGGCCAGCGTCTAACCACTGAGCCACCCAGACCGACATCATGTCACCCATTTCATCCATTCATCGTCGGATATGACATTGCGTTGAAGGACGTTAATATAAAAAATTGGGTCATTGCCAGTATTGTACTGATTTACATTTTCCTCTGGCTGATAGTGAGGATCTCTATCGGAATCATCACTCACAATGACCAGCTAGCAGCTATTCTAACATATTATTATTAATTATTATTATTATTATTATTATTATTATTATTATTATTATTATTATTATTATTATTATTACTACTATTGTGATTGTTATTGTAACAATATTCACTTTCCTCAATTATTTCCTTTTATGTTATTCAACTTCACAAATTCACCAATCACACTTCCCTTTCTAAATCTTTATACTCAAACTTATTTTTCCATTTAGCATTCAAATTCTCAAAAAGTTACCCTTGTCTCATTGGCAACCGGACATCAGCCAAGGATGTCTCTCCCCGAGCAGCGCCACCGGCATCTTCCTTCGGGGAGCACCTGAATGCGGTAGACTGCATCGCCGATCCTCTCGTCCTTCAAGTGCGGGCCTAAAACACTAACAGTATGATTAAACACTTCTTCATTTCGCACCTCTTTGTTGTTTTCCAACCAGACATTCAAAAGTCGTCGCCGAGTTTCAACGTTTACAAGAAATATTCAAAAGTGAAGCATTACAGAGGGATTTAAATGTAATCAAAGCTAATTTCAAAGTTCTATCCGAAGTAATTAAGGAACAAGAAAAGTGTGGTTTGCCCTTTTATGATGCCCTATTCATTTTTTAAAAATTGTATGTGTTACACTCACATGACTTTCTCCACTTTTGTACTAACCATTCTTACAAACTCTTATTCCTGTATCTTCTTCGTGTTAGTTGAGATAAATATTTGTACAAATTATCTTATGGTATAGCTTATTTTCTTGTAGGTGCAAGGGGAATATGGGAATACAGTAGACTTTGAGCGATTGTCAAATTAGCTTAAAAGCTTTCAAATTCCGTTCTCTTTGCACGGTTAACATATTAAAAAATGAATAACAATGTTCCATTTGGCAGAAGTGCAACTTCTCCAAAACTCACACAAATAACAAACAATATCTCCGAAATGGTTCACTCTACAAAAAAATTTATTTGACTATAACTTGTGTGTTTTAGCAAGATATACATTTGTTGTATTGTAAGATTTGGTCTCTGAATGAAGAACACTTGAAGACCTGTGAAGCATTAAGATCAGAAGAAACTACAGTTCAAAAGTATTGGAAAGCACGAATGCTAATGGCTTCATTGCCAGATGCAAGGCACTAGAAAACAACAACAACAACAGATTTGGTCTATCTGTTACGGTTTACCAGTTATACAAAAGGCATCCAGTTTAAATAAGACTTCATTGGCTATAGCCAGAAAATTGAAAAACGGTGTCTCATTTGTCATAAAAATATCTCAAACATGCGGTATTTTAATCAAACTCGTTAGCCATTTTCAAGAAAATAAAATTTTCCTTGCAAAGGGCAGTTTAGGGTGGAGGAATTTTCTTCAAAATCTTCTTGTTACATCCTTGAAAGGCAATAAACTTAAGTACCAACTTTGGTTTTTAACCGACTTTTCGTTTTTGAGTTATGCTGTCCACAGGCAGACCGACACAAATAGGCACACGGACCTTTTTCTAAAAATTTGATGTGTTGCACTCACATGACACTCTTGTACTAACCATTATTTCAAACCCTTATTCCTTTATCTTCTTCGTGTTATTTGAGATAAACATTTACAGAAATTATCTTATTTCCTTGTAGGTGCAAGGGGAATGAATATTAGAATACAGTAAGCTTTGAGCGATAGTCAAATCGTTTTAGCTTTGATATCCCGCTCTCTTTGCACGCTTAACGTATAAAAAAGTCTGTGTTGCACTCACATGACTTTCTCTACTCTTGTTCTAACCATTCTTACAAACTCTTAATCCTCTATCTTCTCTGTGTTAGTTGAGATAAACATTTGTACAAATTATCTTATTGCTTATTCCCTTGTAGGTGCAAGGGGGATATTAGAATACAGTAGGCTTTGAGCGATAGTCAAACCTTTTAAAGCTTTGAGATCCCTTTCTCTTTGCACGCTTAAGATACAAGAAAATGAACAACGATGTTCCATTTCACGAAAGTTTTAAGTTTTCGAAACTGTCACAAATAACAAGGAATATCTCCGAAGTGCCTCACTCTACATAAAAAAAAAAAAAAAAAAAAAAAAAAAAAAAAAAAAAAAAATGTATTTACACATAAATTGTGTGTTTTAGTGAGATCTACATTTTTTGTACAGTAAGATTTGGTCTATCTCTTACGGTTTACGAATTATTCAGAAGTCATCCAGAGTAAACAGGACTACATAGGCTATAGCCAGAAAATTCAAAATATGCATTTCATTTGTCATAAAAATATTTTAAACATATAGCATTTTAATCAAAATCGCTAGAGCCATTTTCAAGAAAATCAAAATTTTCCACGCAAAGGGTACTTTAGGGTGGGGCTATGTTCTTCAAAATCTTTGTGTCACATCCTTGAAAGACATTGAACTTAAATACCAACTTTGGTTTTTAACCGACTTTTCGTTTTTGAGTTATGTTGTCCAAAGACTGTCACACGCACGTGCACACACACACACACATACACACACACACACACACACACACACACACACACACACACACACGGACCTTTTTCTAAAAATGCTTTTTCTTGGATTCAGGGGGCCTCGAAACATATATTTCCGGTTAAATCTCGACGCCGAATTGTTGGGTGAAATACAATACTTCCTCTACTTACCAGTAGAGAAAGTAAAAATGCTTTTTTTTTTATTATTATTGTTTTTTATTCAGGGGGTCTCAAAACATATATTTCCGGTAAAATTCCGACATCGAATTTTTGGGTGGAATACAATACTTCTACTCTACTATAGATAAAGTAGAAAGGGAAAAAGTTAGCTTAATTGTGCCCCTGTAAAGTTGGTGAAGAAACTGGGTGAAAAATTGTGCTGCGTTGATCTTCCAGAAGAAATTTTACCACACTTTGTTAATTCTTACAAATACCGCCCCATGATATCTGTGGTGATTGAGACTTTCTCAGCATACAAACTTTTGCTAACTATCAGACGTCATAAATTTACTCCAAACACTTAGGAGAACATCATGGTCTACTGCAGATCCGGTTGCAGCCATCAAGAGACATATTTGGAAACGCTGAATGTGAGTATACCTTTAAATCATGCATTTTAACTGCATATTTTCGATATTTTAGTGCACATTTTACATATTTTTGCAGCATAGGTACATGCATATGTTAACAGTTTTAGTGCATATAAATCCGATGTCTAGTCATAGCGTAGGTGACCATGAACCGAGAATTATAGAATCTCATTGTGGAATATAAGATTCAACCTAGTTACAGCTTTATCTGTAATAATCTCAGAAGGGAGTTATTGTCCTACAAATGTGAATTGAAGTGATTGTGTTTTCTGACTCACATGCCATCTTAGGCCTTAAAAGAATAACAGCTTCCTATTTGAGAAAAGTAAAAGTATTCACAAATTCAAACTAATAATAGGGAATATCTTGAAAATGATGAATTCCACCAAAACAAATGTATTTGACTAAATTGTCTTCTTTAACGAAATCTACATTTTTTGTGAAGTAAGATATACCAAGTTGATATTTAACCAATATCTTGTTTTCCAGCTATGCTGTTCACAGATACACACACATATGTACTTTTTTCTAAAAATGCTTTTTTATTCATGGAACCTCAAAACGTGTATTTCCAAGGCAATCTCGGTATCAAATTCTTGGGTAAAATGCAAAACCTTCTCTACCCATTATGTTCATGATAGAGAAAGTAAAATGATACACACAATATGTAGCTTACAAATAATTCTAGTCCTTCACAGAAATTTCAAGATCTGCGAGTACCTGCTGTTTCTCTAACATGCCAATTCTTAAAAATATGGCATTTTAATGAAAATCATTAGTCATTCTTGAGAAAATATGAATTAACAAAACATTTTCCATGCAAAGGGTATTTGGGGGAGGGAGATTTTCCTTATAATCTTGGAAGATTCTAAACTTAAAATACCAAATTTAGTATTCATCAAAGTTTTGCTTCTGAGTTGTGCTAATAACAGATACACACACATATACAGGTATTTTTCTAAAAACCTTATGTGTTGCACTCTCGTAAATTTCCCTGCCCACTCATCTACCAACTATTATTACAAAAGCTTATTCTTCTGTCTGTATAAACTTGGGCTTTCACCGTCGGCGTCCTGACTATTAGCTACGTTTCTATGCTCCGAGCTTGTAGGCCGTGGTCTAGAAGGCATCGAAGATACCAGTGTTTCGCCAAGTACTGCTCTTTGACATCTTCAGAGGTGATTTGTTGTCTGCGCTGGTCAGAGCTACAACTGTGACGCTCTTATATTATGGGGGTGGACAGGGCTTGTTGAAGTGTCTAAAGTGTTGGTCGGTTTGCATAGGTTGGCGGAGTTCATCCGTCTACTTCTTGTTAATCAAGATAATTCATGATAGGTATAAATAACGATACAGTAGAGTTAGTAGACTAAAGGAGTGATCATATTTTTAAAAAACAAATTAATACATTATAGCTTTTTTCATGATAAGAACTATCAGCAACTTGCCACTAGCAAAAATTATAAATATTTGAAAATTCAATTTTATAACATAGAGTAGTTTGAAACTGGTCAATTAATGTCACAACATTTTCTGAGTAAATTGGGCACTGTTAACAAGACCTGCATTTTTTATTAGTAGCATTTTGTCTTCTTTCAGTGTGCTAGATTTCCTCTTCTTTCAGAATGAAGAGGACTTCATAGGTTATTTCCAGAGAATTCTAAATATATATTTTAGCTGTCATCCAACTTAAATATAATGGTATTTCAATCAAAATCATTACCTAGCCAATTTTGAGGAAAAAGCAATGAAAATTGTAGATACCATGTCAAAAGTAGTTATTTGTTTGAATTTCCCAATATTTATACCTTTCTCAAATGAGAAGTCATTATTCATCCTTTTTATGTCTTGGATATACAAAGAGAATGAAATGTCAAAGTCATCTCATAGCGACCGCCTCATAAGAGATTTGACTATTCTCGTTGTATGCTGAAAACACGTAATAAAACCATTTCTGCATATGGTTATTTCTATTAGTATGGAGTAGAAGAAAAGTGTTTTTAAGGAATAATTTGTACTAAGAGTGAACAGAGAAAGTCATGTGAGTCCACACCAGAATTTATTTGTATATAACTTCTACAAACTATTCTTCCTGAAACATTCGTGCATGTGCTTCAAGTGAATTTCGAAAATTTTTTATATAAATAGTTTCATTGACACTTTGAGATTGGTACAAAAAACGAATTTAGTAAAATGCAAGGATAACATGATTACTTAATGAGGCCTTCGAAGCTTCCCATTCTTTCCTTCTCTTTACTCCTCTCCAATGGCAGCAGTATTCATGCTACTGGCTTGGGCATAGTATAACCAGGGCGAGGATTTTGATGACATGTCATCTTTTTTCTTTACATCTTTTACAATGCCTGTAAATATATAACTCCTGGATATGAGTCCTGATTAAAAAATGTAAAGTTTTTACGTCATTTTTAGTTTCATAATTCTTCTAAATACGTCTTTCATTTGTGAACAGCGAAATAACAATATTTTATTTCCAAGTTGTCACTCGCTGCCAGCAGCTGTACGCACAATACATTGCATCATCTCTGCTTACGTGTCAGTAAATTGTATGGGGCTCCGGTTGGGTTACATGACAGCATAGCGGCAACGGGGAAGTCCCTAAACCTGCTTGTGTAACCACGTTCTTCTCGTTGCGTGTACCCGATTGCTTCAGTAAACCAACAGATCTTATGATGGCAAGAGTACTTTCTTTTGGTGACTTCATGTTATCTATTTACGTGCAGTAATGCCACAAGTGAAGCCTAGAAAGACTGATAGTTTAAGAAATATTGTTAGTGAGTTTGAGAGTGAAGTTTTTTCAACAGACGGTTCAGGATCATTTTGTAAACTTTGTGAGGTTAGAGTGGCGGCCCGAGAAAAGATTTACAGTGCACATTTATCGGCCACGAAAAACATAAGCGTGTAATGGAAAATACTGACAAAAAGAAAAGTTAACAATTACTACTTACTCAGAGTTTAGGGGTAAAGGCGGGCACATCCTCCCATTTTTGTAAGCAATTTGTAACGTCTTAGTATCTGCGAATATTCCACTGATAAAAATAAACAACTCTAAGTTAAAGAACTTCCTGGAAAGTCACATGGGACGTTCTTTACAGGATGAATCAACATTAAGAAAAAATTATATTCCTGTATTCTATAACGAAAGCATAGCAAGAATAAGAGATGAAGGCAGAGGGAAGATGTTTCCCGTTTCCATAGACGAAACCAGCGATGCTGAAGGTCAATACGTACCAAATGATATAGTGGGGACGTGAGAGCCGGATGGACTAAGTATCATATTTTTGCTGACTTTTGAAATTCTACAGAAAGTAAATCATTCAAATATATGTATTCTTTTGAACAGTATGTTCTTGCTCTGGCCTGGAGGAATCCGACATGAAGACATGCTGCTTTTTGTAGCAGATGCAGCCCCAAACATGATAAAAGCGGCAAAATCAATTCAGGACTGCTATCCAAAAATGGGGCATATGACTTGTTTGGCACAAGGTCTCCACAGAGTCGCAAAAGTGAGGTCATACTTTCCACAAGTGGATGCAATTATTTCAAATGCAAAAACGATATTCGTCAAATCCGCTTCACGTTGAGAACAGTTCCAAGCACAGGCTTCCAGTATTCCTTTGCCTCCGGCTCCAATAATAAGAGATGGGGCTCTTGGTTAGAAATTTGTTTTTACTTCTGTGAAGATTTTCAAACAATGAAAGCCTTTGTGAATTTGCTTCACGCAGAAGACGTCAGAGCAATTGATGCAGCCCAAGAAGTGTTAACAGACGATGAATTGGAGGGAAAATTGGCTTATATTAAGGCAAAGTTTGATTCTTTACCACCAACTATCAAGCGTCCTCAAGAAAGGGACATATCTCGGGGAAATTCCATAGCGTTGGTTAAAAATGTTCAAGAGGAATTGGATAGTGTGGTTGGTGACATTAGTGAAAAAGTCTCAATGAAAATTAGAAGTATGTTGGACAAAAACCCGGGATACAAAACCGTGTGCTCACCGTTGAAGTACTCTCAGATGAAACCTTTGAAATAGCTAGATACAACATGAATTAACACTCAGTGATCTGTCACTTTTCAAGTATGCCCCTGTGGTTAGCGCGAAGTGGAATGAAGATTATCAATGTACAACAATGCTCTCGCCGACAACTGCAGGTTGTTCACGTTCCAGAATCTCCGGATGTGCACTGTCATCTCTTGCAATACTAAGGAGAGCTGTTAATTCAAGGTACGATTTTTATTAAATTATCATGTAACATGTTTATGGGACTCCTACGTCGTGCTGCAGCGCGGTTTACACAAATTGATATTTCCAGCATGCAACTAAGTTTATTGATAGTCTGTTCCATGTGTTATCGTCTCTCGTGGATATCTGGAAGCCTGTTGATCATTTCCTTTTCAATACACAGCATGGCAAGAGCAGACAGCCTATCTTCATCCATGGTACTTCTAAGAAACGTTTTGATCCGTGAAAAAGTTGAGAAACATCTCTGCTTCACACGTTGTCACTTACTAATTTCAATAATTTCATAACATCACCAAAGAGTTCTTGCAAATTATTTTCAATTAAAAACTTTAGAAGGGCATTGCACTTTTCATTTCGAGAATAAATGATCTGTAGTTGTTTTAACTTAGATTTATTTAAAACGACTGTTTAAAATGTTTGTTTTGGTCATTTTTTTTCTACTTTTTAGGTCATTTTGGACATTTTATAGGTCACTTTTATAGTTCTTTTAGATCATCAAAATCCGCGGCTTGGTTATAAACCAATGACACGTCGGCATGAAATGGAAGTATTGATTATTTCTGGCGGCTCACTTAAATCATTACTCATTGGCTCGACTGTTGTTTGATTCACAGTATGCCGTATACACCCGAAACTAAATGTGGCCAGATTTTTGGTCTATGGCAAGCTGATAACACAGTTCAACAAATTTCAGAAACTGTACAAATTCACTGAAATGTAATTAAACTTAATGCCACCCAAGAAAGGCAGTTATAATGCATCTTATTTCAAGCAATATTTATGTTTTCCATAATAGGCATTAAGAATTTCCAGTTAAACCTAAAGAAAATGCTATGCTAAAGCTTTTCATACCAGACCAGGTGTATCTATCCTTCGCCCACCATCACCTTTCCTTGTCCTAATTACAGCGCCACGCCTCTAGCCGTGTATTTCAACTGTTCAACAGTTAATTGGTTATATTGGTCAGTACTCACCCCTTACGATAACCCGTAAGGCGATAAGAAACTGAGAGAGGCTCTTAAACAGTACATTTCACTAAATTCGTTTTGTGTACAAAGGTGAAAACAGTATCAAACGCATGTCGCATAATGCTGGTCTTGAAATGCCTTGCTCTTTTAGTGACATCGCAAGAAACAACTGAATAGCAACAGCAGTTGTAAAAAAGTCTGATTTACATTTGCACGTAAAAGAGAAAGTAAAGTTTACCTACAAAGTATTCAAAAATTGAAACAAATAATAACAGATATTTCGGAAATGGTCGAGGCCACAAAAAAGATTATGAAAATAAATCATCACTTTTATGCAGTCTCTCTCTTGTGGTTTCCCAGTTATATGAATTTCCTTCCAAATGAAGAATACGCCATATGCTATTCCCGAAAAATTCAGGGTATATGTACGTTTTATTGGTCACGTAAATATCTTAAATAAGTACGAGTATTTTAACTAAATTGTTAGCGCCAGTTTTGGGAAAACAAAAATATCGAACATTTTCCTGTAAAAGATAGTTTGGAGCGAGAAATGTTCTTAAAATAAAGTATTTTCCGCATCTTCGGAAAATACTGAACCTAAACACCAAGTTTTGGTCTTGGTGTTGTTTAGACATGCACGTGAACCATTTTCTAAAAACATTTTTTTTTTCTTATTGAGGGTATCTCAAAACATGGTAACCTCGGTATCGAGTTATAGGTATAACGCAGTATTTCTGTACCGGATAAGTGCGTTGTAGAGAAAGAATAACTTGGAGGGACTGCTACAGGCACACCTCACCGAACCACAATCAGTTACAGTAAGTGGCTCTACGTGAGGTAGCCTTCGTAGGTCGAGGTACGAACGATCCTTGCCACAGGTCATGGCAGGCTCTACTTGCTGCTCAACCTGTAACACTGGGCTACGCAGCACAGTGTAATAGCCCAGCCCAGCCCACAGATTAACAAGCCTCATGTATCATGCAGCATGTTGGATCAAACGACTTTTTCTCTGCGCGTACCACATCAGGGGATTGTGCTGCTATTCAAAGCATCTGACCTGCGCAAGTATTACAAGGTTTAGGAGAACCAGGTACAGGTGTTGAGGCCACTGATCGCAACAATTATGGCGTCAAGAGTGAACGTTCAAAAGGAACTAGTGGAAACCTAAGCTGCAACGAATCTACAGATCACATGTATTCTAGATGTTTTATACTCTTATTTCTGCCTAAAACATGTATAAAATCCTCCCAAGAAAACGTACTCTTTCCAAAATGTTAAAAGAATAAAAAATATACGTGAGAAAGAGTAATGCTAAGATTTTAATAGGTATAACAAGCTTTTTTTTTTCTGAGATAAGTAATTTGCGGGTTGCCATGTCGTTATAGAACGAACGTCACCTAAATTAATCGATTAAACACCACTCTCCTATCAATTTTACGGAAGGGCTACTGTTCACCATTCACTTGAAAGCAACATTCTTTGGCTGCACTTCCAGGCCTTGATGATTATAATTAAGGCTAGGATTTTTATGTAATATCAACATGAATATGTAATATTAATTTAATCTAATTTTATATAAACGATGTATTAAACAGTATATTACTTGAAGATTCCTCATTTTATTAATTATATTTGTGCAAAATAAAGTGTAATGCGATGATTAATTAAGCAAGTTCATGTTATAGGAACGTAAATGAATTTCATTATTATGAAGATTCACAATTATTTTAGTTTTCATAGTAAAGGTAAATGGTACAGACACGCAAGAGGACACCTCGCTCACTTCGACCTACACAGATCTATTGTGGCTACCACCCCCAGGAGGCAGGGATGAAACGAGGAAACCGAAGGTGCCACACAGGGTTACAGCTAGACAAGTCACAGAGACGCGCGGAAATTCCTAACAAGTGTTGAGATCTCTTTATCCCGGCGCTAGGCCCCGCCAAGCAGCATTACACCGGGTCCGGTATTGCACTGAGCGTCCCCCCCCCCCCACCCCCGACGGAGGACAAGGGCCTGTCAAACGCCACCTAGCTCCAAGAACAGCTGTTACCATGCGCAATCAAGCACGCCATCTGCCCAGCACTCTTAAC
Source organism: Tenodera sinensis (assembly GCA_030765045.1). Taxonomy (NCBI): domain Eukaryota; kingdom Metazoa; phylum Arthropoda; class Insecta; order Mantodea; family Mantidae; genus Tenodera; species Tenodera sinensis. Next base: position 138,802,382 of record CM060963.1, read on the forward strand.
ACCTCACGCCTGAAAGTACACCCGAAAGATGATAAGGAAGTGGAATGAAGGGAAATTATGGAAAGGAAACCGTGGTATGAAATACTGCACCCCAGCATTAGCCTAAGGGGCAGGGGGAAACCACGGACAAAACCCATGTCAGAGTGCGCCGCCACGGGGATCGAATACGCGACCTCCCGAATGCGGGCCACAGACGTTACCGCCTGACCATAGTTATCATAGCAACTTTTTAAACTATTTGTCCACTAAATATTACTTTGCAGAACCCAATTTACTTACTTCAATCTGATTTGCAATGAACTATAGATACATTTCCAAGTTTTCCGTTAATATGGAATGCCGCCGGTTAGAGAGAATGTTTTTGTATAAAATGACAACAGGAAGTTGTTAGTACAAATTTAAGTAGATTATATTTTTCAGGAAAGATATCGTCTGGAGGCTTCTCTTCTTTGCCGCTGAGAATCTTACTGCTTTCAATGTCGAGAAGCCAGGGTTTCTCTTCATAACAGACTCACATTTCTTCATTACTTGTAGGTATTCCAATAGTCCCTTCAACAGCATTCAACTCGGATTTCACAACATCCACAATGTTCATATATTCCTTCAGTGACATACCATGAGTTTCTAATTTCAAAATACTGACAGCAATGAATCTAAAATTGCTTTGGATATACGCTAATTGGCACTATACTTAAGAATCACTCAAGTCACTGGACGTCACTCACTGAAAGTACTGATTTACCTGGAAACGAACATATCACAGACTTCACATTTTGAAAATGCTCACTATAAGAACAGGGAACTTCGATCCAAGTACCAAACATAGCCAGAACCGGTTCAGGGGGCAATTTTACATTTGGCAATTGTTTTCTGTAGTGCAACACACGTTGGGAAGCTTTAACGAATACTTTCTTGGTGTTTGAAGTAATGCTGTTCACTTTTGGATATTTACTTCGCACTTCTTCGGCAACACGTAGCGGTCCATGGGCGAGATAGCTGAAACGGATCATATTTTGTTAGAAGACCCATAAAGCAGCTAGTCTTTAGCCTTTAGCATGAATGCTGCAGCATCCGGATAAAACACAATAACTTTCATCTTCTTGAACGCCTTCAGAGCACAACACTTTAAGCCCATCATTCACAAATCGAGTCACTGTTGAATGATTTGTGTGTCCCAACACTTTCAAAGAATTCAAGATAAGTGTAGGGAATTCTTCGCCATCCAGCTTACACATCACAAGATTGGCCACAGGCGCCCTTTCACATCATAGTTTCATCGTCAGCGATCCATATATAGTTGCTGCTCACTTCACGTATGTCAGCCCTTCCTTGTAACACAATTGGAGCTAAGAATCATTAGGTATCTGCCTCCCGCAATACTACTCTAAAAATGCACAATATTCAGGTGCCTGGAGTTTGTACCATGCAATATTTGCAGCAATCATAGCAGTACACATGTCACAGAAGAATGCATTCCTTGCACTAGAAGACTGTTACATTTGAGGTAGAAGCACTTGCTTTTTAGATGTTTGTAGTGCTTTATTTCTAGTATGGAGGACACTGCGAACGTTGGTCAAGTTGTGACTCCATTGAACATATATTATTACCAGCCTGGTAGAAAATCACAGCTCCATCAGTAATGAATGAATCTTCTATTGTAACCCATAACTTTAACTTCGGCGATGTTGGTACTACTGGAGGCATTGCAGATGGAATTCGATTAAACACCTGAAGGTACGAACTCAAGAATAACTTGCTTGGTTGACCTTACACGCTGATTAATACAAGAAAACTGAGCATGTTTTCGATTGTCACAGAATAGATAGGCCAACAACAATTGAAATGGTAATATGTCACATAGGAATCCTTTATTGCTATCTCCTAAATTTCCCTCTTTCAGCAAGTCAAATGCAGAAAGCTTAGTTAACAAGCGGACGAAAAATTATCTACGCATCTCTCTCTCTCTCTCTGTCTGTGTGTGTGTGTGTGTGCGTGTGTGTGTGTGTGTGTGTGTGCGCGCGCGTGTGCGTGTGTGTGTGTACAAAGATGCTCGAAGATGCTCGGATAATCTGCAAACCTGGTAATTCACACACGAATAATCGGGAGTTACTGTATTTCAATTGTGGAAAAAAAAAGACTTTTTATAGCAGAGGCAGAATGTTATTTCACACAAAGGAAAAATATGTAAAAACATGTCATTATGCTCAAATATGTAAAATATGCAATAGTAACATGTCACTATACGATAACTAAGGTTCTAATTCATAGACACATTTTAGTTATGTATAAGCAAAGCGAAAGAATATGTATTTACGTAAAAATCCTATACTCAATCCAGCCTTAGAGCCATACCTTGTATCCCTCTGCGATAATCTGGTGTTTGTATCAACTGCGACTAACCAAACAAACGCCACGTGGACTCATGCCTTGTGTTTATGGTGCAACAGAACGATATTTACTCGAGAGTTTTAGGAATAGCGTCACATTCAAGCAGTCTTTAGCAGTGTTATCACACATCTTGAAAACTCACACATAATCGCCGATACTTAAGGTACCTACTATATTTTATAATGTGCTTTGGTTTCGATGTATCGGGGGTTAGTTGTTGACCGCTTGTGTTTACATAAAGTGCGGATCTAAGGGTGTAGCGATTATAGCTCTAGATAAAATACAAATCGTTTCAAACCACCAGCAGCTATAGTACTCACGAGTTTTATGCTCAGCGTTGAGCAATACCCGCATAATACTTTAAAGCTAGTACAGTTGCCGACGAAAGTATTGGAACATATACCTACATGTTTGAACCGAATAATGCTTACATTGAACATAGATTTAGGTATTGGCTGTTTTGAGTTTGGATTGTATTCCCCCTTTGCTGCTCTACAATTATCTAGGATATTTTTAAAAGTCTTCCTATAGGAAAGAACGTCTGGTTGTTCCTCATATGTTGGCTACCTGCTAGAATGTAAGTATTAGAATACTCCTCATAATTAATAAAGAAAATTCATGGGTAAGTATCTCTCACGGGTTTTCTTATTCCCTGCTAATTCCCCTTTCCATCCATCAAGAGACAGCGGGTGTTGCCGTTATTCCGCGGGGTAGGTAACTGCAGTGTGAGATTGGGACGAAAAGGAGCAGGGGCAACCCTGAGGGGTTGCAACAATGTCGTACGGCTATTGCATAAAGGAAACGCTTAAGTATGCACAGATTGCAGTGATAGAAGCCTAACAACAGCTTTTAATATTGTTCCGCGCAAGTTCCATTCGGTGCTGCATAAACCAGAACTGGATGGTCATCAAAGCTGAGCCAAAGGGAACAGGAGACAATACATACAAGTGAAGAAACATTCAATGGTTTCTGCACAGGAGATCACTGTTGAGGTAAATGAGTTGGTATCTAGTAAACAAGTTCATGTTAGGACTGTTCGGAGGATCCTGAATAGGCTTGGGTACAATTCCAGAACTCCCAGATGAAAGCCATTTGTGAATAAAGTCAATCAGAAAAAGCGTTCACAGTTTACAAATTAATATGTAACCAAAAGTATTGATCTCTGGGATAAAGTACTGTGGTCAGATGAGAGCAAATTTAACATCTATCAGAATGCTAGGCAAATACGAGTGTGAAGAAATGCTAATACTAAATAGGAGCCAAAGAACATGATAGGAACTGTGAAACATGGGGATGGAGGAATAATGATGTGGGGTTTATGACTTCTAGTAGTGTGGGAAACCTTGTATTCATAAAGGGCAATGTGCAGAAGCTTCAGTATAAAGTATATTACAGAATAATCTCAATAGCAATGTTGGGAAGTTGGCTTAAGAAACTACTTCCTTCAACAGGACAATGATCCTAAGCACACTCAGAACTTGTTTGATTTGAATAGTGTACAGTACCTACACCCCATACCTTAAAAATACCACCACAATCCAGAGACTGCAATTCCATTTGAGCACAATAGAAAAGAACTTGAAGACCGTTTGAGAAAATACCATGTAAGATCCAAAGTACATCTGAAGGAAATTCTCTTGCAACAATAAGAAAATATCACTTCAGAGTTTACAAACAAGTATGTTCACTTGATGTGTAAAATATTATCTTCAGTTATTGCAAGGAAAAAAAAAACATTGCAAAATAGTGAATTTCTTTAAACACTCATGTTTCAATACTTCTGTCATGTTCAAACGAGTTATTTTTATTTGTAAACATTCAAGAATTAGAGTTGTATTTAATTATTATTTAGCGTAATAAATTAGGATACATCACTGTTCAGTTCCTTGAGCTCGTTATTGACAATCGCACACCAACATACCATGTCAAAATTGCCCTGTTCCAATACTTATGTCCGTGACTGTATGCGTATTACGCTGAGTTTACGCATGGGGCAAGGAGAAATTTGCTATGCAATTTTCACTGATTTTTAGGAGAGGTAAAACCCATCATTGCAATAAAACTGCCGAGCAGCTAAGAACACCAAACTTCTGTCAAGTTGCCAAGTTCACAATCTGTAAGTATATGACAACTTTTCTTTTGCTTTTACGGCTGAGTACACGGTAGCCATGTTAGATCAGCGGTTTAACTGTTTCGTAGATGGACAGGAATAATATTCCCAGCACACCTAATGCCGCTAATGGCATCTAGTATCTCGGATTTAATCAATACACTCAAATGTGCATTTAGTGAAATAAAACATTCAAATGCAAAAACCACCTTGCAATATCGCTTAATTCCTAGTAATGAATCCATTCTCTGTTCGCATGGATTCAGTGCATTTGCGAAAATGTGTTTTAGTCCTCAGTCCGGATCATCCCTCCATTGTGCTTGAAGGACAGCCGTACAAACATATCGATAACCAAATGAATCTGGTTGTATCCAGTTTCAGGAAAAAGTGTTCAATGAACCAGAATAAAACGCTTTCATAATACAACTATGTTGGTTTAAAAAACCAACTTATTCAAAGGAATAAATCAAAAGTATATGCATTAGGAACGTAAAGCAGTTTATTCCGAAATGTACGCGTTAATACAAATAGTAAAGAAATATTTTAAGTTTCACGCGGAACAGTTATACTCGGTTTTCGTGAGGTTAATTTCCGAGTACACAGGTCTGTTATTAACACTGAATAATATTAACCAGTTGAATATGTATCAATCAGCTCGGTAAAGTATCACAGCTCTAGAATTTAGCTTTAAAGAATTTGGAGCTGGGGTTGTACTTATTCTCAAAGTAAAGATGAGAGAGAGAGAAAGAGAGAGAGAGAGTGTGTGTGTGTGTGTGTGTGTGTGTGTGTGTGTGTGTGCGCGCGCGCGCGCCCGCGCAGGATAACTTTAACTGAATGGTAACTTAGCACTTCAAAAAATGATAAAGTATTTGAAAATCCAAATCAATAAAAGCGTATACAAGGAAAATTGCATAAATTTAACACAAATTAGTTTTTAGCAGTTAACATCTATAGTTTCAGTGTAGTAAGTTATTGTACGTACATCTTACGGTTAAAAGTATCCCAAAATTAATTCACAATAGAAAGCTATTCACAGAAAATTCGAGATATACTTATATTTTATTTGTCGTGCACAAATATTAAACAGGATGTTTTAATTAAAATCGTTTATCATTTAAGGGAAATAAGAAATAACCAAAATTATAGATATTAAATGGTAGCTTGAGGCAGGGGACTTGAAAATGCTCCTGTCGCAAGTTTGGTATTTGTGCAACGTTTCGTTTTTGAGCTATGCTCTTCAGAAACACAGACCCTTCTCTAATTTTTTTAAAACCAGGATATCTTAAAAGGTATATATTTGGTGAAATGTAGATACTGAATTTTTGGTTGAAATACAGTACTTTCTCTACTTATAAGTAGGTGGCAGAGCAGCTAAAATAAGAGTATGGATATTATCTACACTCTAAAATTTTAATTTCCAGGAACAGTCGAAATAGATGACGTCGAAATTCAAATTCATTTAGGGCATAATGTCCCTGCCGAGGCGCAGCATGGCAGCTCTAATTTCGGACCACGAAATGTTCCCGGATTCGATCCCACTCATAGGCATGGGGCTTTTAACCCCGGGTCTCCTCCAGTAATCAATTAACTGGACTCTTACAGTAGGAGATAGGGATAACACACAAGATCTCTAAGTCGAGGTGCGAGGGGGCCGTTGAACACTTCCAATCTCCACGAATACTACTACTACCTACTACTCCTGCTGTCACTGCCGCTGCCGCCGCCACCGCAGCCGCGACCACGACCATGACCACGACCACGAGCACAAGCACCACGACCACCACGACCTCGACCGCCACGATCACGACCACCACGACCACGACTACCACAACCACCACGACTACCACGTCGACTATCACGACCACGACTACCACGACTATGACTACCACGTTGACTATCACGACCACCACGACCTCGACCACCACGACCACGACTACCACGACCACGACTACCACGACCACGACTACCACGACCACAACTACCACGACCACCACGACTATCACGACCAAGACTACCACGACCACGACCACGACTACCACGTCGACTGTCACGACCACTACTACCACGACCACGACTACCACGTCGACTATCACGACCAAGACCACCACGACTACGACTACCACGACAACGACCACGAGTACCACCACCACGACCACGACTACCACGTCGACTGTCACGACCACCACTACCACGACCACCACGACTACGACTACCACGACAACGACCACGAGTACCACCACCACGACCACGACTACCACGTCGACTATCACGACCACGACTACCACGTCCACCACGACTACGACTACCACGACCACGACGACGAGCACCATCACCACAACCACGACCCGACTACCACGTCGACTATCATGACCACGACAGCCACGACCACCACGACGTCGACTACCACTACTACCATGATCACCACCATGACCACGATCACCACAAACGCGACCATCACCACGACTACCACGAGCACCATGACCACCGCCACAACCACGACCACGACCACCACAACCACGACCACGACTTCCACGACCACCACGACTACCATGACCACCACGACTACCACGACCACCACGACCACGACCGCCACGACCACGACTACCACGACCACGACTACCACGACCACGACTACCACGTCGACTACCACGACCACCACAACCACGACCACGATTACCGTAACCACCACGGTCACGACTACCACGTCGACTATCACGACCACGACTACCACGACCACCACGACCACGACTATCACGTCGACTACCACTACCACCATGACCACCACCACGACCACGATCACCACAAATGCGACCACCACCACGACTACCACGAGCACCATGACCACCGCCACAACCACGACCACGACCACCACAACCCCGACCATGACTTCCACGACCACCGCGACTACCATGACCACCACGATCACCACGACTACCACCTCGACTATCACGACCACGACTATCAAGACCACGACTACCACGACCACCACGACCACGACCACCACGACCACGGCTACCACGACCACGACTACCACGTCGACTACCACGACCACGACTACCGTGGCCACCACGACCACGACTACCACGTCGACTATCACGACCACGACTACCACGACCACCACGAACACCAGCACCACCACAACCAATGAAATAACAAAGGCCAAAGCTGAAGCATGGAAGCAACTATGCATAGAAGTAGACAATGACATATGGGGCTTTGCCTATAAAATAGTTACCGGCAAGCTGGGGCTGAGATCACCAATAGGAGCTACTGATGAAGAGCAAATGAATATAGCGAGAGGATTGTTCCCGAAATGTAAAACGATAATATGGCCGGAAATGGCCCATGTAGGCAGTATTCCAGTCTGCACGAAAGACTGTGGCCGGAAAAAAAATTAGATCAGGTAAAGCTGCGGGTCCAGATGGTATACCATCGGAGATTATTAAGCTTATCGCAACACAGAAACCTGAACTCCTGACAGAAACGATAAACAAACTAATTGTGACAGGGGACTTCCCTAACAAATGGAAAGAAGGAAGATTAATTCTTATCGAAAAACCTAGTAAAATAGAAGAAAGGAAGTCATACAGGCCTATATGTCTGCTAAACGTAATTAGTAAAATGTTTGAACAGATAATTAATAAAAGATTCATTGAAGAGCTAGAGAAAGGGGAAGGACTGTCAGCAAACCAGTTTGGTTTCCGTAAAGGAATGTCTACCATAGACGCAGTCAGGTAGTTCAACATATTGCAGAAGAGGCAAAGCTAAATGCAAAAAAATATGTAGCATTGGTAACACTGGACGTTAAAAATGCATTTAATTCAGTTCCCTGGAAGGGTATAGTGGATGAGTTACGACGACGACACAGAGCACCTTATCTTATTAAACTTATATGCAGCCATCTACAGAACAGAGTAATCATGATTGGAGAGAAGAGTACAATGGATATGACCTGCGGTGTACCACAGGGCTCTGTTCTAGGCCCCACACTGTGGAATGCCTATTATGATGATGCATGGAAGCAAGAGGTCCCAGAAGGAACAACAATTGTGGGATATGCTGACGACTTAGCGCTAGTAATCAGTGGTGATAGCAGAGAAGAGATAGAAGACCGGATAGAATGGACTGTAGGGAAAGTAGAATCATGGATGCTGAGAAAAGGTCTGCAGTTAGCTCCACATAAAACTGAAATAGTTGCCCTTGTAGGGAGAAGAACTGTAAGAGAAATTGAAGTGAATATAGGAACTGCACAAATAAAATCTGCGAGAAGCTTAAAATACCTTGGCATCAGAATAAGACATAACTTTGGTATGGGCCCACACATCCAAAATGTCACAGCAAAGGCAGAAAAACTAGTTGCGGCTCTGAGCCGCATGACAAACGTAGGAGGTCCTAGGCCATCTAAAAGACGAATATTGGCTAGTGTTGTCAACTCAATTATACTATACGGAGCGCCTGTATGGAAAGAGTGGATCGATAAAGCCACATACAGGAAGCTGGTTGAAAAACCGCAAAGGAAGATGGCTATAAGAATTGCCAGTGCTTATAAGACCGTTTCCACCAAAGCGATCCAAGTCAGGAACTGTGCCCATACATCTGTTAATTGCGGAGAGAACGTACCAACAAGAGGCAAATCGATACCAACAAAAACGGGTAGCAAGAGAACGTTCCTATGAGAGGTGGCAACAGGAATGGAATGAGAAGCCGGTAACAGCACAATGGACCAAAAGACTGATTCCGGAAATAAAACCATGGTTACATAGGCAACATGGAGAAGTGGGTTACTATGTAACACAGTTTCGCTCGGGACATGGCTGCTTTAAGAGTTATTTGTACTCCATGAAACTGACCCAGGATGATAGATGCCCGTATTACGGCGATGTCGACATAGCAGATCATGTGGTGCTGGTCTGTCCAAGATGGATCTCTGCTAGACAAACTGTAAATCAACATATAGGTGCAGCTATTAATTCAGATAATATTGTAGGCTATATGCTACAAATAAAAGAGAAATGGGAACTGATTAAAAAATGATTTCCTACATTCTAAAAACAAAATACGATGAAGCAAAATAACATAATTATTCCTGAGTACAAAATATAACATAATATGATGAGACAAGATCAAGAAAAACAGGTAAGCGTCTTTCGATGTCATGTTCTTACAGTTCCGAAAGTCGTCAGATAAAAAAAAAAGACCCCACAACCACCACCACTGCCACCGCCACCATCACTACCACCACATCCACGACTACCACCATCACCACCACCACGACCACGACCGCCACCACCAGTGTCACCACCACAACGACAACCACCACCACTTTTACGGCCACCACCACTGTCACCACCACCGCCAGCACCATTACCACCACGACCGCCACCACCACTTTCACGGCCACCACCACTATCACTGCCACCGCCACCACCACTACCACCACGACCACCACCACTGTCACAACCAACACCACCACTACCACCACGACCACCACCACCACTTTGACAGTCACCACCGCCATCACCACCGCCACCACCACTGTCACCGCCACCGCCACCACCACTGTCACCGCCACCACCATCACCACCACCACTGTCACCGCCACCGCCACCACCACCGCCACCACCACCACTGTCACCGCCACCACCAACAGCACCGCCACCTCCACCGCCACCGCCACCACACCTGTCACCACCACTTTCACCATCAGTATCACCACCACCACTGTCACTGCCACCGCCACCAGCACCGCCGCCACCACCACCACCACTTTCACCGCCACCTCCACCACCAGCATCACCACCACCACTGTCACCGCCGCCGCCGCCACCACCACCACTGTCACCGCCACCGCCACCACCACTACTACTGGTGTAATGCCATTTGGGTAGTCCCAAAAAGCTCAGAAATGTCTTCGAAGAGGCTTTTTAGTTGGCGGAAATCCAACTCGCCTGAGACGTCGTTGTAAAATTTTTCCTCTGCACAAACAATAAAAAAATACTACCACTGGTCCTACCGCCCCCGCAACCACTATTACTCCTGCTGCTGCTGCGCCTGCCACCGTCTCCGCCGCCGCTGCCGCTGCTGCAAAATATGATGTGTACATTCACACGACTTGCTCTAGTCATTCTTGTTCAACCTACTCTTAAAAACCTTGTTCTGCTATCTAATTCATGTTAATCGAGGTGAAATTGTTTATATCGCACTACCTTATATGGGAATAGGAGAATGCAGTAGGTTCAAGCTATAGTCAAATCTTTTAAGAGCTGATTGCTAGGTGATGATTTTGACATTCCATTCTCTTTACATGGCCACGACATACGGGACCCTAATGACCAAGTTGTCGACGGGCCCTTAAATTCGACACTCATTCACTCACTCACGCCACGACATAAACAAATATGAAGTGCTGAACCCACATGGCTTTCTCTACCTATTCTTCAACAATCTATGCTACAAAACCTTATTCTTCTATCTACTACATGTTAATCGAGATAGGCATTTGTAAATGGTTTTATTACATATTTCCTTATAGGTGCAATGGGAACATGGGAATACAGTAAGCTTGAGCGATAGTCAAATGATTTAAGAGCTTGTCACTATGTAGGGGCTCTCAGATTCCATTCTCTTTGCATGATCAGGACATAAAAAAGCTACATTCTATTTGAGAAAGTATGATTGGGTATTTTAAAATTCAAACGCGTAGCAGGGATTATCTTGGAAATGGTTCCCCACACCAAAAAAAAAAAAAAAAAAAAAAAAAGTATTTGATATAAAGTGTATGTACAATATATGCATTTTTGTGTAACAAGATTTTATCTATCTTTTACGGTTTAAGAGTTGTGCAAACATCATTCACAATGAAGAAGATTTCAGAGGTTATCCCCGTAAAATTCAAATTTATTTGTCATGAAAATATCTTAAACATACAACACTGCGACAACGGCACCCGCTGCACATCGAGCGGCTTTCTGCACAATGGACGGTCAAGGTCAAGCTATCTCACACCACTCACGCGAGCGAACACTTGACAACAATCAGTGCGGCATTACAAAGAATTTGCTAGAACTTTCGCGAATTTTCTGGCTGCCGGCAGGTTGAAAAAAGGAGCATTTTTGTAAAAGATCTGGCGATGTCATCGCCGGCATAAAAGCTTGCGGAGCGTTTGAGAGCAGGCAGTTTTTGGTTAGTAAGTGCGAAATGAGACAGCTGCGTGTGCACAGTCGTCGTGAGAAAACCGTTGCGTCGAATGGAAGATAGCGAAGCAGTTTAATGAGTGCCGAGTGATCATATCGACAGTTAGTGTTTGTGAGATAAAGAGAGAGCTGAAAGACAGAAAATTGTGTGTTAGGGTTACGAGAAGACAACAGCTGAGAGTTGCAATATCACATAGGACTGTGAACTACGTTAACTACAGTAAAAGAGAATTGTGTTGTTATGCATTTATTTAGAAGGGGGAAAAGAAAAGAAGAATACTGAACTGGACATTTGTCATTTTGTTACAATATTTTAATCAAAGTCGTTAGAGCCGTTTTTGAGAAAATAAAAATTTCGAAAACGTTTCCATGTAAAAGGTAATTTGGGGTTGGGGGATTTTCTTGAAAATCTTCGTGTCGAATCCTTGGTGTTCCGTTGACTTTTCATTTTTGAGCTATGCTCTTCGTCACAGAAACTCGGACCTTTTCCATTTTTTTTTTTTTTTTAATTCAAAGAACCTCAAAACGTTTATTTCCAGTGAAGTTTTTGTATTGTGTTTTTGGCTGAAATACACTACCTTCCCTATCGGAGCCCTAATGATCAAGTTGTCTACGGGCCCTTAAACCCGACACACTCACCTCCCCCCTTTCCTATCTGCCGTGGTAGAGGAAGTAAAAAATAAAATATATTTAAAGCTAGAGTAGCCGTCAGGAACGATGGCGGTGACAGATAACGCGCATGTAGCGGAAAGAAGGAAAGTGCTGCGTTGCAACTGTTTCCCATCTTTCTCAGGAAGTATTTGTACACGTTATACACCATTTCACTGGCTTGACTGCGAACAACGCAGTTCGCGCTTCCCTTATCTTCGGAACTGTTAATGAACTTACTATCACACAACGGAGTGGACTTATTGCTCCAAATTACTTAATTTCACTGTGAAACTGTTCTTACACGCGCGCTCTGAAACAGACTATGTCTTCTTGGCTAGAAAACAACTGACTGTGACGTCAATGGATATTTGTCTGCGCAACCGCTTTCGTTCCCAACGGTGACTCTAACAGATCTGAGACATTTGAAAGTAAGGCAATAAAATAATAGTAAAAAGAGCATAACCGTTAAATCCTAGAAGATGCAGACATATTTCTCTTAGCAACGTAATTGAATATTCCAAAAGGTTAGTTGCATTTCTTGTTTTAGCGGCTTACAAATGGTATATCTATAATCTATACTCTGTTCATCTAGAGATTAGAGGAGACGTAAACAAAGCCACGTGCGTTTTGGCCACAGCGCACCTTCTTGACGCTTTCGCCGTGTAAATAGTCCCTTGAAGAAATACTGTTACTGAGGTCTGAAATGTCATTTAATGTTTGCCAAAGCATGAACTAAGTGTACTAAGCATAGTGTAAGAATACGCAGTTAAGTGAATCTGTAACCAGCCTAACTCATTCTGCGCGCGCATTATTCAGTATGAAAGTAACATGGCGGAACAAGTGAGTTGTGAAACATAAGTGCGGCAAACCGTTGCGAAGTGGTGAAAAGACAACAATATTGAGCGTATTTAACTAGTTCTGCGAGAAATATCCCGAACTTGCTATCGAAGACGTGTTGAAATTAACATCCGAGTTTACCGGTGTGTCAGTTGCAAGTATTTACAGTACACCCAAAGAAAAATCGTCAGTTGGTGAAGATACCGGTAAAAAGCGACCACGTGCTAGATAAATGATGGATGCAGTTTGCGACGGATTTGTGAGTGTGAGATCTGCAATCCGTCGAAAAGTTCACCAGTTCTTCGTTAACAATGAACGCCCACCTTAAACAAAGTGCTGTTGGCAGTTAACTCTAATCCCGATCTTCCAGATTTAAAACGAACTTCCCTCCACAAGCTGCTTCTGGAGATTGGTTTCGAGATTGTGAGCAGGAAATGAAAAAGTGTTATTGTGGACAGAGATGACGTAAGTAGTAGTTAATTTCCATGTGCTATATGTTATTTGGATCAAGTAAATATATCCTTTAGTAGTGTAAAATGCATATTATACCTACGCGTAGCGGTAGGTAACTGTGTTGCGTCATTGTGAAAGCACGTGGCCGCGGAGTGATACAAACCGGTGCTTTGTTTATATCTCCTCTAATCTCTAGATGAACAGAGTATAGGTACACAAATCTCCTCCATAAAACGAACTGGCAGGCATGGGCTTCGGCAGACCTTTTGATGGAGGGGGACGCATGTTGGAAGTTTGCTGTGAAACAATATTACGATATTTCATTATTCTACTGGCAAAAAGTATAGCATTTGTTGAGGATAAACGTATTAATTTGTGCTGAATAGAAATTGTTCTTTACATGAAAAGTAAAACAGTAGTCTGATAGTCATTGAATACACGTTAAATTCATTAATTTTCACGAGGGCCGCGGCATTATGATTAGTCCATATTCAAAACATACTATTTTGGATTTGTCGCGCATAGATGAATGAAACTGTCTGAGATAAATATATACATTTTATATTGAACTTACATGAATTGCAGCTACTCATCTTAGTACCTATACATGAATAATATTCTGCTGTTTTAAAAGGTATGATGTGTACGACTTTTTATATCATTCAAAGTTATACGCAAGACTTACATGTCACAGCTGTACGGTTGGTTTGCGTGGGACACACGCGAACTCTTGTCTTTATTTAATACTGTGTGCAATCCAAAACACTGAAATTGTAGGTTAAATACCTATACATGATGTTAGGATATGAGAGCGCAGATGTCGCGTGACGGTAGATTCAAATATGGCGAATAAGAAGCCCAACAACAAATTTACCAATTGTGAAAGGTAAGGGAGATAACAGAAAATTATTGAATACATAACCTGCACAATCTGGCAGCAAAGCAAGACTGGAGAAGGGAATGTTTTGTTACTAACACAGCTATTGCTATCAAGCATGCGTTCGTTCACCCTTACGACTGAAGGTCCAAACTAGACCAGTCCTAGAAAACTGGTTTCACCACCTGACAATGTGTTTGTTATCAACTACTGCAAGTAACGATGGAGGGGTGGTATTCTTTCAAGCTTTCCGAGCAATATTCGCCCCATGTCGAAATAGGCACTGGTGGCAACGGCAGATTGGGACATCTTTCCTTGAAAGCTGCAATTCTAGAACTTGACTTTAAAAATACTTTCTTGATGGAGGATATTAAATCATTGGTTTTGGGGAACTGGCTTCGAACCTCCTCAACCATTCGATGAAGTGCATGACCCAGACAAGTAATGTGTCTTAAATTCTGAAAAAAATATCTTCAAAAGTTTCCCAAACGTTTCATATATGGTGCTGCATTAGTGTACAGTAGGATGGTCCTTAATTTTAAATTTTAGAGATTTGCATGTGGCATCCCTTAGTTACATTCTATTGAGGATAATAGTAATTTAGGGAAAAAATAGAAAAATCGGTAAATAATAACACTGCCCTAGTGACCATCAGTTTTGTTAAGTCGTGAAATGTGTTAGACCGCCCGCGGAACATGATAGCTTCAAATGAATCAGCTAGTTAGCCACAACTTGTATGAACGTTTAATTTCCTGCTGCACGAGACGTCATAAGCACGAAACAATATTATTAATAATATTAAGAAGTGTATGAAGCAAAGATGGTGATACTTCTTGGCCTAATGTACCACTTTTCAAGCTGTTCTAAAAAAAATTGCATTCTCTCAGTTTTTGACAATTCTGACCTGGGTTGGAGGATCTGCAAGTAAATGAACAGTTGAAACATTCATGGGAAGATATTCTTTCATTCGCTAAGGAGGCTTTGCGTGCCAACAAGCAAGAGAAGACTACAGAGAATTCTTAGAACTTGTAGTGATATTTCTAGGTAATGCTCCGCCTCGTGGAATATCTTTCAGAGCTCCAGGAGCAATACAGCATGCACGATGGATGTCGAAGGCAATCTACAGGCTTAAAATATTCTTATTCTGCACTGAATTTGTAATCAGTGAAGAGGAGCTGACAGGTGTACGTGCAGTATGTGTATTTATTGTACATATTTATACTAAGGCCTGGTTTTGCTCTTACATTGCAGCAGAAGCTAAAAACCAAGAGTTCAAGTTTTTATAGCGTCTACTGTTTCATGAAAAGATCGATCACGTGATTTCTCAAGTAACTATAAAAGCTTTATGCTCCCATAATTGGTATCTTACACCTGAGAATGCTGCACTAACGTTTTTTGATAGGAAAGTTCCCAATGAAGTGAACAAAATGAAGTGAACAAGCCTTTCAAATGCCAGAGAAATCCAGTTTATTATGAAAGTGTGAAACGAATAGTACTCAAGCCAACAAAAATACCTAGCTTTAGTTCTAAAGATCTTTCAGCCTTTATCCACAGTCTTAATTTCTTTAAGATATTTAACATTTCCACACATTTCCTCGCCTTAGATCCCCATCACTGGGAAAATAATTAATCTTATTTGCAGGAATATGAAATTGTTATGTCTTTAAAAGTAGTCAATGATTCAGCAAAAAGACGTATTAAGTGAATGACCGACTTTTATAGTGTTTTGACAAAAATGAAGACCTAAAACAGCGTGTGCAAGTAATGCAAGTTGTGAGAGACAATCCAAAGCAATTTTCTGACTGCAACAGGGTACACTGGCACAATCAGTTTAGTTCTGTACAGTTGTTCAACAGCATCTCGATTTCACATAACATGTATATTTGAACTCCACATTTGTATCAATCAACATAATTTAATAGAGAAGGTCCAACTATGGGCTAGGGTCTAAAAACGGGGCTACGCGTCTATTTCGACTGTAGAGTGCTGCAGATTATTGGGAAAAGCTTGTACTATATCATCTTCCTGCAGTAATGCAAGACACATGGTTACGCGCCATTAGCTTTGTTGGAGTGTGAACTTCTGTTTTTCTGAATCATTTGAAAACTTTTCAAAGGTATGCAAGTTTTATTTTTTTAAATAACTAGGCATATTTCCACCTTATTCAAATTAATTTTGTTGTGTTATACGCTCATTTGACTTTCATGTGAAATATTTGCATTGTTTCCATCCGTTATTAAATACGAGGTAAATAAGTTTAATCTTTTTAGTCCTTTGTGTCGAATATGGGCTACTGTGTGTGGTGCAAATACGGGCTGTAACCCATATTTAGACCACGACGTTTAAAACTAAGTATCTGATTAAGTAGAAAAAGAAAGCAATGGAAGGTAGAAGATTGCCCACTAGAAGCTATAGGAGTTGCTCATCCTTCAGGATGGGTTCAAAAGCATCTGTTTACTCATTGGTTTACTCACTTCATTGCACACACTAAACATCTGAGGCTTCTCTCATATTGCTCATTCTAGATGGACACTATAGTCATGCCCGTAATACAGACGTCATAGACATGGCTAGACAAAATCACCTGGGCATCCTGTCACAGTGTGTGAGGTTGTAGAGCTGTTGAAGAAGGCGTACATTAAGGTGCAAAGTGGAGAAATTGCCAGCAGGCTTTTCTGCCATAGAAATTTGACCTAACAAAAACATCTTTACCGAAGCCTGCTTTACTACATAGCAACCCAAGCAGATGCTTCAAGGAAGAGCAGCACAGTGAAGAGTACTGAGCCTTTGTTGCTGGCTTCTGCAGGTTCATGCGCTGTTTCTGTATCATCTTCAAAAGTTCTTTCAACTTCGTCTGCTGGTCCGGCAACTTCATTTGCTGATCCTTCGACTTCATTCCCTGGTCCTACAACTTCATCTGGATTTCCCATATTAACGACTGTTACAAAATAAAAAACCTGCGTGTCACCTCGTAAACTATCTCCAATCCCCGTCACTAAAAAGGAAGGACGTAGGCAGCGGAAGTGCAACAATAAAAAATCATTACAACATCACCCTATAAGAATGAGCTCACTGAGTCCTTGAAAAGGAAGAAATAAGCCACAAAAGGAAAGAGTGCAAGAAAAAAATTAAATTTTAAATAAACTGAAAAAATCCAAGAACAAAATGGAAAGCTGTGACTCAAATCTGACTAAATTGAAATTAACTGTGTAAATAGTGACCTAGATACTCCTGTAGGAAAAGTAAACCCAGATAATGATGATGGTCCTGTTTATTTTGCGATGATAGTTTTTCAGAAGATACTAGAGGAGAACTGTGGATTCAATGTCTTGTTTGTTTTCAGTGGGCATATATTGCATGTGCAGATGCAAAAAAAAAGTGAATATATGGGCGATTTCTGCAAATAATATACTTCAAAAGCTCTAAAAGAAACTTGTGTTTAAACTTTTTAAAATTTCAATAAGGCTAAATTCTACTATTATTATGTAGATTTATATTTTTTCACTTCATAGGAAAAATAATATAGATAGCCCGTATTTGGACCCTGTCTTTAAAATTCTATCCTATGCATATATTACGCAAAATAGCAAATACTTCACATTCATTGCTGCTAATTTTACCAGATGACTTCAAGGTGCTTTTAAATAAGTATACTAATTTTTCTGTTAAAATAACAGTGGTAAGAAGAGAACTTTTGAAAATATATGCTCAAGTAGAAATGGTAGCCTGAATTCGGAGCATCCTATTAAGTACAAAAAACATTCAAGTTAAAATTATCTTATGTTTGATATAACAGGATATTAACACATCCTATTTATAAAACTACTAAGATCCAGTATCTCACGTGTCAAAATATACATAAAATAGATTACGATATAATACAATGTTGTCTGAGAGTATTTTTATTTCTGCGGAGAACGCCCAACTTTATGTAGGTTGAGGCATGGTTAAAATTAAATAATTGTCACTAGACTTGACACACATAAGTTGTTTTCAGGTATAATGGAATAGATTTATGGTGTACAATTATAAAAAATCGAGAAAACAGAAATTTACATATGAGCTAAGAGTACACAGTAACAACACCCTTTCATCCCTTACACCATTCGGATGCGTACTTTTAGTCCGGAATTTACGAAGTAGGCAACTGATGGATCATTGGTTTTCCTCAACACCTTCGAACAAATTAAATACGAATTTTCATAATTTTCTTCATCTAATTTCCCTACAATTAAATTTTATATATTTCGCCCCAGGGTGTCTGTGGTTTCATCTAAGGATGTAGGAATCTCATTTTTCTGAAATTTCATTCAATTGTGATTTATATACCATCTCAATGTTGGCTGCAGCGAATGCTTCACACATATACAAATAGAATTTGTTTTTATTTTTGAGGGGATGGGCTGTGCTCATTTTTCTGAAATTTCATTCAACTGTGATTTATATACCATCTCAATGTTGGCTGCAGCGAATGCTTCACACATATAAAAATAGAATTTGGTTTTATTTTTGAGGGGATGGGCTGTGCTCATTTTTCTGAAATTTCATTCAACTGTGATTTATATACCATCTCAATGTTGGCTGCAGCGAATGCTTCACACATATAAAAATAGAATTTGGTTTTATTTTTGAGGGGATGGGCTGTGCTCATTTTTCTGAAATTTCATTCAACTGTGATTTATATACCATCTCAATGTTGGCTGCAGCGAATGCTTCACACATATAAAAATAGAATTTGGTTTTATTTTTGAGGGGATGGGCTGTGCTCATTTTTCTGAAATTTCATTCAACTGTGATTTATATACCATCTCAATGTTGGCTGCAGCGAATGCTTCACACATATAAAAATAGAATTTGGTTTTATTTTTGAGGGGATGGGCTGTGCTCATTTTTCTGAAATTTCATTCAACTGTGATTTATATACCATCTCAATGTTGGCTGCAGCGAATGCTTCACACATATAAAAATAGAATTTGGTTTTATTTTTGAGGGGATGGGCTGTGCTCATTTTTCTGAAATTTCATTCAACTGTGATTTATATACCATCTCAATGTTGGCTGCAGCGAATGCTTCACACATATAAAAATAGAATTTGGTTTTATTTTTGAGGGGATGGGCTGTGCTCATTTTTCTGAAATTTCATTCAACTGTGATTTATGTACCATCTCAATGTTGGCTGCAGCGAATGCTTCACACATATAAAAATAGAATTTGGTTTTATTTTTGAGGGGATGGGCTGTGTAAGTAAAGTTCGCTTCTGAGAATCTTTCTTTTTAGAATTTGCTTGATGCATTCAAGTTTTCTGTGTTGTACCAAGTGACTCCTTTTTTCGGCATCAACTTTAAATAGAAGAATATATTTATAAATGTATTTTAATGTCGGTAAATCATATTTTATTTAAATAATTAACATTTTAAATCAATAACCAATACAAGATACAGAAAAATTAGTATAATTTAAAAAATTGTATTTTACAAAATTAGTATTGTCTTGATCTGTTGTACTGTTAGATCACAGTATTGGACTTAATAAAATAGATCAAACAAACTTGAGATTATTTTCAGATAGAAGGAAAAGTCGTACGGTACAATTAAACAATCGCGGTGGTATGGTCTCACGTGAATAATAAAAATCTGATGTGTTGCACTCACATGACTTTCTCTACTTTTGTACTAACCATTCTTACAAACTCTTATTCCTATATCTTCTTCGTGTTAGTTAAAATAAACATTTGTACAAATTATCTTATTGCTTATTTCCTTGTAGGTGCAAGGGGAATATTGGAACACAGTAGGCTTTGTGCGATAGTCAAATCTTTTAAAGCTTTGAGATTCCGTTCTCTTTGCACACCTAACATATAAAAAAAAGAACAACGATGGCCCATTTCACGAAAGTTCCAAGTTTTCCGAAACTCACACACATAACAAGGAATATCTCCGAAATGGTTCACCCTACAAGAAAATTTATTGAGATATAAACTGTGTATTTTAGCAAGATCTACATTTTTTGTATAGTATGATTTGGTCTATCTCTAACGGTTTACCAGATATGCAAAAGTCGTCCAGAGTAAATACGACTACAGGGGCTACACTTAGAAAATTCAAGATATACATTTCATTTGTCATCAAAATATCTCAAACATATGACATTTCAATGAAAATCGTTAGAGCCATTTTCAAGAAAATCAAAATTTTCGAAAAATTTTCCATGTAAAGGGTAGTTTAGGGTGGGGCTATTTTCTTCAAAATCTTCATGTCATATTATTGAAAGAAATTAAACTTAAATACCAACTTTGGTTTTTAACCGACTTTTCGTTTTTGAGTTATGCTGTCCACAGACTGACAGACTGACACAGACACACACACGGACCATTTTCTAAAAATGCTTTTTTTTGGATTCAGTGGGTCTCAAAACATATATTTCCGGTGAAATCTCGACATCGAATTTTTGGGTGGAATACAATACTTCCCCTACTTTCCAGTAGAGAAAGTAAAAATGACAGAAAACACAGTAAAAACCTTACCTAATTTACTGCAGACCTGAGAGAAGATTGTTTTCCCATCTGTTATATAAGACTGGAAATCCGAAATTCACGTTCTTATTAATGCACTTTTGGTAGATTTGTTCTTAGGCATTTTGCAGCACTAGCACAAAAATTATCACAGCAACCAAAGACTTTAATACAATTATATGAACACGAACCGACATTTTCTTATTTTCAAAATAACTTCCTGAGAACCGGGTGTGGGCCAATTGTAGTTATTATATTCCATTGCCGAAGTTCCGATTTCCATGCGACACCTTAAGATTTCACTAATTGTTGCTTTCTTTATTATTGCGCTAAGCCTTTTAGAAACGCCACATTTTATGAAACAGAAATCAAATAAGTATTCAATGTAAGGTTTGTTGCTGATTAAATAATTATTTATTGAGTATAACAGAGCAGAGAATAAATTCATTGGAATTCTTTTTTAAAAAGGCATCTATAGGCACCAAAAGGCAGAAATAGACATTTATGTTGAAACAGGTGCCTATAGGCACCATAAAAGTTGGTTAACACATTTTTAGGTTAATTATATATGTAATTATCTGTTATGCTCAATAGGCTGCAAAGGAAAACAATAGGTAAAAACCTAAATATCCGCAATCTAATGATGACTTACGTGTACATAGAGTTCAGGTTTTTCAGGCGCTATAGATGGAACTTGCGAGCGAAACGAACTTCTGAGTCAACCTTATAATGTATCTATTATTTTATCATTACGTTATTTGCTTCCGTTTCAGTTATTTTAGCCCAGTTATACCCGTCATCCTAGAATTCTCATCCCTTCTATAAGTGAGAAGCTTTAATTTGAGAGAAACGTTATACTTATGGACTACTGTAATACACTACTTGTCGTGTTCCATTAAACAGCACCCCATTTGAAGTAGGTAAGTATGAATAAAATTACCATAGAGACTGTTCTCTAAGTGGGATTTACTGCTGTTATGTATAGTACGCACAAACTTTCATAAATATCGGCACGCACTCAAATGTAAAACCTAAAAAAATAATGTTACCGTTTTATTATGTGTGTATATGTATAACAATGTACTGAAATACTGCATATTAAGTAATATATTTCAAAAGAATTGACAATCTCCTCTGAATTTCACAGATTGTAAACTGTAAAATTAGTTTGTACATAATTATTGTCATTGTTAGTTTTTATTGTATAGGTTAGTTTTATAACCTTTCTTTCAAAACCCATGAAAATAAATTTTCCTGGAGATAGACTTACAGAGGTATTTCTCGTCCACAAAAGCCGCTTCTTAGAGGATAAATCGTCTAATTATTGTACCATGTTTATTTCTGCACTTTGAATAACTTTCCCTGGACCTGTAGGTTACGAAAGTACATTCAGAGAAACTGCTTCTTGGCCCACGAAGTTCAGCATAAAACAAAAGTACATCTAGAAGGGTAAGACACATTTGACTCTTTCTGGATGTCGGACTGTGGAGTTTTATCTCATCTCCCCTCTGTCTTTTAAACGAGCAACAAGTCCACTTTGAAATTATGAACGTTTAATCAAGTTGGAGGCGAAGTCAGCCAGTCGGTAGGGAGACGTTGACAAGCGAATGAGTGATGATATCATTTAGACGGGGCTGGAGTTTTGCAGTGGAATCACGCCATGGTAGGAGGAGGACTCCGTTAGAAGCACTGACCTCGCCCGACATGCAGCTCCTCACCATCTTCCTGTTGACAGTAGCAACAACGGTCTCTGCAAACAGGTGAAGTACATTGCACCATAAATTGCTTTAACTTACACACGAAAGGGGGGACTCTCTGCTATGGCCGCGGCAGGTTAAGGGTTACAAAAATAAAGGAAAACGATATACTGATAGCAGATTAAGAAACAAACAATCGCTATGACCTTTTGTAAAAGATCAAGGATATTTCAGACTCCATAGGTCAACAGAACTAAATTCTCGTACCATTTTGTATCAAGAATTCGCCCTTCTTGTATTTTTCTAAGACCTTTGTTATTTGTTGTTTTATCGAGGATCACGTCATTCTGCATGACACTCGTCATCTCGAATTCTGAAAGTTCTGTTTTCATTATCTAGTTACTTAATTATTTTCCTTGCTATATCTGTGTCAGGTACTCCTTAATTAGCAATACTCCCAGAATTGAGTACGCAATGACCCTAACAGCTATAGAGAACAAAGGACTTTAGCTCCTTGTTTCTAGGAATCCATCAATTTATCTCCCTTTCTTTTTCAGTATAATATCAAATAAGAAGATAAACATAATGAATAAAGTTGCTGCGTAAATAAATCCCGGTCCATTAGAACCTGCTGCGTATTAGGCTGGTTTTTTTGCCTCAAAACTGCAACATGTTACCCGATTTACCCCAAACATTCATTTCTGCGAATTTTTCAATAAACACAACGCAATTAGGTGGCTAGGATTATTAGTAGTTACCCATTTGAATGATACAAAAATGTATTAAGCTAAATTGTTTGTTATCCTCTTTCTTATTAAGTACTAAACGAATTTTGATGAAAGATCTGTATTATGTATGCTCCATTAAGCGAACTTTAGAAAGGTTACAGGCTTTCAGTAAAACGCATATCTGTGGACTGGGGTGGTTTACGTTTGTTTTTTCCTTAAGTCTACTTTTTACTTTCTCTACTACCCAAAAATTCGATGTCGAGATTTCACCAGAAATATATGCTTTGAGGCTCTCTGAATTAAAAAAAAAAGCATTTTTAGAAAAAGGTTCGAGCGCACATATGTGTATTTATGTCTTTCTGTAAGGAGCACAACTTAAAAACGAAAAGTCGGTTAAAAACCAAAGTTGTTATTTAAGTTTAATGTCTTTCAAGGATGCGACATGAAGATTTTGAAAATTCCTCCACCCTAAACTATCCTTTACATGGAATTTTTTTTTTATTTATTTTCTTGAAAATGACTCCAACGATTTTGACTAAAATCCCATATGTTTGAGATATTTTTATGACAAATGAAATACGTTTTTTTTTAATTTTCTGGCTGTAGCCCATGTAGTCCTGTTTAATCTTAATGACTTTTGCATAACTGGTAAATCATAAGAGATAGACCAAATCTTAATATAAAAAAAACTGCACATCTGGTTAAAACACACGAGTTATGTACAAATGCAATTTTTGTGGGGTGAACTGTTTCGGAGATATTGCTTGTTATTTGTGTGAGTTTTAGAGAAATTACACTTCTGTCAAATGAAACATCGCTATTCATTTTTTACTTTCTCTACTGGTAAGTAGAGGGAAGTATTGTATTCCATCCAAAAATTCGATGTCAAGATTTCACCGGAAATATATGTTTTGAGGCCCCCTGAATAAAAAATATGCATTTTTAGGAAACGGTCCGTGTCTGCCTGTATGTCTGTCAGCCTGTGGACAGCATAACTCAAAAACAAAGTCGATTCAAAACCAAAGTTGGTATTTAAGTTTAATGTCTTTCAAGGATACCACACGAAGATTTTGAAGAAAATTGCTTCACCCTAAACTACCCTTTACATGGAAAATTTTTCGAAAATTTTGATTTTCTTGAAAATGGCTCTAACGATTCTGATTAAAATGACATATGTTTGAAGTATTTTTATGACAAATGAGAGTAACTCTTGAATTTTCTGGCTATAGTCCCTGCAGTCTTATTTACTCAGGATGACTTTTTCATAACTGGTAAACCGTTAGAGATAGACCAAATCTTAGTATACAAAAATTGTAGATCTTGCTAAAAAACACAAGTTATGCCTAAATAATTTTTTTTTTTTTTTTAGAATGAACCATTTCGAAGATATGCTTTGTTATTTGTGTGAGGTTTGGAGAACATACTTCTGTGAAATGGAACATCGTCATTTTATATGTTAACCGTGCAAAGAGAACGGAATTTGAAAGCTTTAAAAGATTTGACTATTCGCCCAAAGCCTACTGTATTCCCATATTCCCCTTCCAACCACAAGAAAATAAGCAAATAAGATTATTTCTGCAAATGTTTATCTCAGCTAACACGAAGGAGATAGAAGAAAAAGAGTTTGTAAGAATGGTTAGTACACGAGTAGAGAGTGATGTGAGTGCAACACATTAGATTTTTTCTTCATTTAATACAATACATTTTGATTAAATTACAATGGACGCTGAATATACAAACAACTTTCATTGTGAAATTTACTAGCAAAAGTTGTCCCAGGCAACACAGTCGCTCTTCTCATTAACCCTGCGAAGAATCAAGCGAGTATACATCCGAGAGACCTTACAGATGGTCCAAGAGCCCGTGACTGCCAGACCTTCCTTATTTTATAAAAGCTGAAAGTTTCTCAGCTCATGCTCCCAACACAGGCAGCAACGATCGGCTACTACTAAGTTTATATCGCGTGGCTTTGGCAGATAACAGGTAGTAAAGGTGTATAAAATAGCAATCTAAAATCGTCAAGTATAAAGCCTAATTTTCTTATAATTTTCTTCGTGATAATATTAGAAATCAAGCCATCCATTGGAAGACACTAGATATCTTGGCAACCCCTTTCCGGACACCCTTATAATGTAATAAATTGTAACTATACTTATACTATAAAAGCTGAATTTGATATATGAAACGTTGCGTCAGAGATAGTCTCAAGCCATACTTCAAGACAAATCAACATTTTGCTAAAATTCTACACTCCACCAACAGATGTTTCTAAAAAGTCATAATTTGCTGCCATCTGTCAGTTGTATTTAGAATTATAACGAGGTGTTGTTCTCTCCATTGTTTCACTTCATATTTTCCATGAGGGTCAATCCACGTCAAATCGAACACCCGTAAAACACGGCTTTTTCGTAGGAGGTTCAAAAATTTTTTATGAATAATAGGCATCAAATAAGGAGACCCTTATTTTTTTATTTCCGTATTTTTAAATTACTTGTTTAGTTATGGCTATTAGAAACTAAGCAATTTCTGCGCGCACCGTAATATAAAATCACTTGTTACTCTAAGTTCATATAGAGCTGAGAGTTGGGGTTTGGCGCACTGGAAAGGTTAAATATAACACTTTCAACAACTTTCGATCAATCATTATTACACATAATTTTTGGACTGTTTTTTTTTTTTTTTTTTTTTTTTTTTTTTGACGGTATATTTTGTAAAACCAAAAATAAAATTTAAATCGATGTGTTGAAAATCTAAAAAAAATACACACGTATTCCCTGACATTTTATCCATAAAATAATATGTTGAAAACTATGGAGCTTGCATTAGTGCATATGCTACATTGGTATATGCTACAATTTTTTTCTGGAGACCTGCAAGCGCGCACGGACGAGTAACAAGCCAGGTGACTGCAGACAGCATGCGAATTGCCGCGTCAGCTATGCTACTCAGATTCTTACTAAGGCAGTACAGTCCATACAGAAAATTGAAAAATATCTCCACAATGTACCTTCTTTCTGATACTCCTATGGCATCTGTACAGTCCATACAGAAAAATATCTCCACAATGTACCTTCTTTCTGATACTCCTATGGCATCTGATACGTGCTTTTGAACTTTTGCTTCTTTTTTTTGAAAAAATCTGATGTAAGCAGTTCTTTGCTTTTAGCTTCTTCCGTCATGTACGTCCATACATTTGAAATAATTTCTCTACTCTGACTGTGTAATGTTTTGGTCCCTAATTTAGAACGTACAAGTGGCATAATTGATTTACGCTATGATCAATGTCTCACAAATTCATTATATTCACTCTTTATCGCAAAGATCTATGTCTTCAAGTGCACGCTGCACTAAAAAATCACCTTTGAATTAGCAAGACTGTCTCAGATCATGCAGACATCACTACCTTCCCCCTCCCACCCCATGTACATGGTTTCATTCGCAGAATTATACAAATGAGCTGATGAAACAGACAAAAGCTATGGATTCGCCAACAGGACTTCTAGTCAAGGTCAGGGGCCAAGAATGAAGGGTCTAGCTGTGCTTTAAAATTACACTCCTTCATTCCTTTGTCAAAAACTGAAGCTTTAGTGAAACAATTTTCTTTCGAAGGAGGTAAAGCTGTGTGTTGTATGGAAACATTAGTTTAAAATGCATATTTTAAAAACATTTTGAAGATGTTAATAGTGTACATATAATAGTGTCAGCTAGAAGTGTTCTCCTTACTGTACTGTTGTAACGTTCATGGAACCTTAAGCAGTGGACAGTTGCCGTAATGGAAGGTGGCAATTTGTGCGAGGTTACTGTAGGCGTTACCGCTACCTCGCGACTCCGCTGCACTAATTTGCAAAGTTAATTACAACTGAACTATTGGAGACTCCATTCTGATTTTTTCTGAGAATATTGAATAAGCTTCATTGTATTTTAGGTTTTTTTTTTTTTTCCAGGTTTTTAAATGGTCGAGTTTATGTTATTATCTAACTTTAAAACTTTAAAACTTTAATCGTATAAAATATAATATTAATAATAATTAATAAAATTTTCTAATAAGTACCTCACGAAATACTGCAATTTATCTTTAATTTGAGCCAAAGATCATGTAATTTGCTTCATTATAATCGGAGGTATGATTGATTGAAGAGTGAGGAGTGCGCGATTTTTGGGACAGTTCAAAAATTAATATCTGCCAAAATAAATTTTTTATATAAAATGAAGAAACATGGGTCAAATATATTTTGTCCCAAAACGTCAAAAAAAAAAATTCAAGAAAATCTGAGAGATCAAGGTCATTTTTTGCCATATTTTGTTCGATTTGACGTGGAATGACTCATGAGATACAATCACAAGCCATACATTAAGACCAGTGAAAAGAAAACTTGCTTATCGCCTGTAAGGAATGATAAAGTTCCAGAAATATCTGTAGGAAGTAATGAAGATGAAAGCGACAGAAATCTTCAGAAACAGCTCAAAGTAGGATGCAGAACCCCAAACGCAAGATACGATTCTGGAGTGAGAACAGCACTACAAGAGGAGCACATGAAGTGGGAAGCTGCTTATTAAAATACTTGGAGATAGCTAATCTCAAACCTGAACATTTCCACATAGTAAGCGATAACTGTAAACATTGGACAGTGGTAGCTCTGGAGAAGGCATTAGTAGAATGTAGGAAATTAAAATCAGTAACCAGCTGGCTCTCCCTAGTTGATCATACTAGAATACCCTGTGACTGTGATTTTGGACGTACAGAGCAACATGTTCAAACAAACAGAAGTATTTACGACCCACTTGACAGGGCTGATGTCATAAACAAACCGTCTGTCACTATTATTGTCACTATTGTGCAGAGAGAAGATTTCAAGGATGTGAAGAGTTTGCAGGCTCATTCATTCATTGTGCATACTCTGTGAGTTTCAAATTTGAAGATAATAACAGAAACTTTCAGTTTTCTTAGCACTGCAGTCAAGAATATTTATGAATTTCCCATTCGTAAGAAAGGCAGATCTGTCCCTTACAATCTATTCGGTTTGCCCGAATTTTACAACGAATACTTGAAAATAAACAAAAAGAAACTCCAGGATGTACTGTCAAGAATAGATTATGTCCCAGTGACAAATCAGCCCTTCTTTCGTGTCCTTGACGAGCTTGTAGATTGTATATGTTGATTAGGATGAACATGATGAACATCTGTTAACACATATTTTTGTTCTTGTGATATTTGATGAAAAGAAACAAATAAAGCAATGAAAATCCAATACTTGACGTATTTCCAATTGCTTGCACGCTCTGAACATTTTTCGTAAATAATAAAACACGGATTAAATAAAATAATATGTTCTTGTGTAAAATTCTTGAAAAAACATAAAAGACTATGCTGTATTAACATTGTGCCGTGTATTAGACTGATTCTGATTTTAGGAATGTTTTCCTGTAAAATTGTGATTTTGTGGCTTGTGACTATCTCTGACATAACGCCTCATATGTTCATTAATCTAATATATTAAGGAAACATCTAAGTCGCCCAAAGAACATGTACATAATTCAGCTTTTATACTATAACGTAAGTACAGTTACAATTTATTAAAGTTTAAGGGTGTCCGGCGAGTGCTTGCCACGATACTAAGTGTCCGACAATGGATGATGTGATTTCTAATAGTATCCCAAAGAAAATATAACAAAATTAGGCTTTATACTTTGACGATTTTAAGTGGCTGTTTTATACATATTTACTACCTGTTACCTGCCAAAGCCACGATGATCCAAAATTCACAGTAGCTCCATCGTTCCTACCTGTATTGAGGGCATGCGCTGAGAAACTTTCAACTTTTATAAACTAAGGAAGGTCTGTCTGCCACGGGCTCTTGCTCTAATTTGATAGTGAATATACGGAACAATGCCTAGTTTTCTTCCCAAGGAAAGATTCTTTGCTACAAACCCGCCTGCCCCATTCTTCCCCATTTTCCCATTTCCTCCCTATCTCTTTGTCTTAATACGATCTATCACCCTTTATATTTTTCTACCACAAAACCTTTTTCCGTTCATCATTTCTTCCATTCCATGTCTTAGCAAGCATTTTCTTATAATCTGGTGTCCCAGTCCATTTATTTTGTCTCCTCTTGGTCAGATTCAACATGCTTTTCTTTCTAAAACATTAAGTTGCATGTCCACTCAACAAGTTTCATTCTTCTTCACATCCACATTTCAAATACTTCCTATCGTTTTTGTTGTATTCTGACTTTTCTAGTCAAGTCAACAGACACATTTTATTCATTATGTCAGTATCTCAAAAGTGTGATATTTAATGGATATAAGTAAAGAAACGCTTGAGAAAATAAATGAAAAACGAAGAATTATCTACGTAAAAAGGGTAGTTTGTACTAGCAGAATTTCTTCGCACATTCTTGAAGGATTTTGGGCTTAAATACTTAATAACCATCCGACTTTTCGTTTTTGAGTTGTTCTTTTCATATACGCCCATATTACTTTTGATTTTTTGCCCAAATATGTATATTTGCGAAATCGAATTTCCTCTTCTTACAGTACCTAGGTTAGGGTTTGACAAACCTGAACCGGCTGTTAGTATGACAAAATACCACTGCCAGGGCCAAAACAATACGCCGCCCCCCTCCTTCATCCAAAACGCGTTCACAAAAGCAGCGGTGTACACTGCATCGACACAACACGAAACCACGAAAACGTAAAGGAATATTCCTATATGTGTATGTAGGTAAGTAAGTTAAAAAAGAGTTTGAAGGCAAAACCGGTTTCATGACTTCAAAGCAATGAACTATGATTTTCAACTTTTCGCAAATTCTGTGGTCATTCATTCAGTGAAACCACAATTACCAAATGACGCTACAAATTTACAGAAACAAGTTTGAAATCATAGTTACAAAATAATGTGGATATGGCAGCATTTCCTCCTCTTCCGTTCATTTGCTGCGCATATTAGTGCTGTGTTTGGCTCAACATGTGTGTGAGCAATTTTTTTTTTCCTAAACTGAAGATTGTAAGATTAAAAGCAAATCACAAGCTCTGTTGTACGTTAGTACGTGTGAATTAACGTTAGCTGTATGCGAACTATAACGGTCCAGATAAAGTAAACAATAAGACGAAAAATTAATGTTAAAGCTCTCTCAGCCTGTGTATATGCATTAAACATATAAAATTAAACGTGCAATAGAGAATTCCTTACATCTCCATTGCGGCTTCCGGAATCCATACCTTCGAAACGTGCGTTATATGTATCCGTTTGTGTTCCGTGACGTCATCATTCTGCAATCGCGATGACCAACTTGTTAACTCTTGGAGTGAGTAAACGACAGAGAAAGTAAAACTACTACTACTACTCCTGCTGCTGCCGCCGCCGCCGCCGCCTTCTCCTCCTCCTCCTCCTTCTAGGCGATGTCAATGCCAAAAACATTCGTTGGGGCTCCGACACTGACGATGCCAATGTGTGCTTTGTAGCAGACGTTTGCAATATGTCCGACTTACTTTTGTTAACACTGGTGCCCCTACCTTTCTATCATCTGCCTATGGTACACACTCAGTCCTAGACGTTTCATTTTGTAGCCCGTCAGTGGTACCACTTCTTGATTGGTCGGTACTTTCCGACTTATTGGGCAGCGATCATTACCCCATTAACATTCGCCTATCCGGCCACCATCCTGTGCCAAAACAACATCCTCACTGGACTATTTCCAAGGCTGATTGGGGGAAATTTCGTTCCCTCATTCACCTTCGCGACGATGGTTTTGACACCATTGATGAAATTGTGGGATATTTTACCTGCTCTATTTTGCTTGCAGCGGATTCCCTGCATTCCTCGAAGTTCATCTACCTCACGACACGTTCCCGTACCTTGGTGGACCGAGGAATGCCGTTTGGCTATCAAAGCACGCAAGTGTGCTCTCCGTGCTTTCCACTTACATCCCACGGTGGCAAACTTTATTTCTTTTAAACACTTTCGTGCGAGGGCGCGTTTTGTACTTCGTAGTGCAAAACGTAGCTCATGGGAATCTTACGTCTCTTCCCTTTCCCGTCGCAGCTCTGCAACATAGGTGTGAACTGCTGTTCGGCGTATGTACAAGTGTCGCCGGACGATAATCCCCGGTCTTACCGTACAGGGCTACTCTTACACCAGCTAGCAGGATATCGCCGACGTCCTTGTAGACTCTTTCACTGCTGATAGCCAAACCCAAAGCTACGGTACCGCTTTTCTACCCGTCAAGGAATCTGCGGAGCGGGTAGTCCTTAATTTTAAAAGTGACTCTAGTGAACCGTACAACGCTCGTTTTACGGACGCGGAGCTGGCCCATGCTTTGTCTCTCGCGAAGGACTCTTCTCCTGATCCTGATGACATCCACCGACAAATGCTGCTTCATCTTCCACCTAAGGCTTTCACCTTCCTGCTGAACATCTACAACTGTATCTCGCTTCAGCAGGTTTTCCCTTTTTCCTGGCACGAGGGTATTGTCACCCCTATCCCTCGGCCCGGGAAGGACCTGACACCTCCCTCTAGCTACCGTCCTATTTGCCTGACGAGTGTCGTTTGTAAGACCTTGGAACGGATGATTAACACTCGCTTAGTGTGGTGGCCAGAGACGAGTAACCTGCCGAGCAATGTCCAGTGCGGTTTTTGTCGTCATCGCTCCAGTGTCGACAACCTGACACGCATGGAGGCTTACATTCAAAATGCCTTTCTCATGAAGCAGCATGTCGTGGGGGTCTTCTTCGACCTGCAGAAGGTCTACGACACTACATGGCGCTACGGTATCCTCCGTAATTTACACGACTACGGTTTACGCGGCCATCTAGCTATCTTTGTTTTTAATTTTTTAAAACTACGCCGAATTCGTGTTCGCATTGGCCATACGCTCCCACAAGAACGGATCCAGTGGTCGATTCTCAGTGTAATGCTTTTCGCCGCGGCCATTAACGGCATCGCCAGTATTGTTCGTAGCGGAATCCCGATGTCACTGTATGTTGACGACTTTGCGATATACTGTCGCTCTCATAGTTTGGAGCACGTTGAGCGTCAACTGCAGCTGACCATAACATCCATCGCCGAGTGGGTGTTTCCCACTGGCTTTCAGTTCTCCCCTACGAAAACATAGTGTGTCCATTTCCATCGAATTCGTGGCGCACACCCTCCTCCTGATCTTCATTTGTGTGGCACAAGTCTTCCGTTTGTTCCGCACCTGAAGTTCTTAGGCTTACACCTCGACAATAAACTCACATGGGAACGGCATATTCGTTATCTGCGTGCTTCCTGCAACCGTTCCCTTCGGGTATTCAGGGTTTTATCTGAGGTATCTTGGGGCGGCGATCGTACTGCCATGTTTAGTTTGTATCGCTCACTGGTCCGGTCCAAATTAGACTGCGACTGTTTTATTTATGGCGTGGCGTCCGCCTCTAAACTCCGCCTTTTAGTCACAATACCTCTACACTTTTTATACATCCGATATGCTCCAACATACCTCCATTCGCCTAGCCACTTATGCCGATGACACTGTGATTCTCCATTCTCATTTTTCTGCCGTTTCTCTAGACCGTGAGCTAGTGGCGGTTCCTGGGTGATCGCATACACGCAACTGCACACCCGCTAATTGTTTTTCCGCGTGTGAATGTGTATTTGCCTTTATAGATATGCATATGAGAAAATCGAATGTCTAACTTACTTCTATATGAACTTGCTCGTTTAATTTTCCCGCGCCCTGTTTAGCAAATGTCACCGCATTCAGTCAACAAGCTGAAACGCATAAACCCGATTTTGCGACTGGCGAAGGTAGTTTTTAGGCGAGGAGTACGCGGGGAGTGGTGCAAAGCTTGCATTTAAGAGTACGGCGAGTTAAGGCAGCATAATCGACAAGGCCAACACATGCGCTTCTTACCGCGCAAGCGCACTACGTTCTCGTACATGTTTCTCCGTTTTCCTTGCTACGAGCATTTCCCTCCGGCTGTTTAGCAGAACCTACTAGGCAGCCAACGTGACGTTCTAAATATATTGTAGCCATCTTCTGTATTATATTAATGTTAGAAACACAATTACATCTAGTCTTATTAAGCGATTATAAATGCATATAATTGCTCTTCATGTCGTAATTTACTAGGACCAATACTTCAGTTTGGAATATTTATTTTGTTACAGTCTTTATTACTGTTTGTTATGTTTGTGTTTCTGGCAGCAAGTTGCATGCAGTTGTGTCTGCACATAGCGAGCGGGAAATTTGAATCTATGAAAGTGTGGAAATGAATAACATGCCGAAACTGGAGGAGATAATCTTTCGGGTTTATTCTTAGAAGAGAAGCTGTTTTCCGTGCTTATTGTTTGAGTGAGAGAAATGGCATCTGGACAAATAATAGTTCTTGTGATATTGGTCATTTAAAACAAAAAATAGCAAAACGTAAGAGCTCAATTGCCCATATGAATTTAGAATTAGAATTGTGTGGTGTGTATCAAAGAAAGAAAGGGAGTAAAGGTGCAGAGGATGTAATATACTGCACACCCACTGCGACAAGTCACCAGCCGCCACTGACGTGAGCTGTATAATTACATTGTCCGCTTCAATAGATACTTGGAAGCCTAGAGGATACGTGTCAATTATGACATATCTCATTCTCCGATTTTTTCATGGCCAACCAATGAACTACACTTTGCATGGTAAACTGCTTCCTATTTCTTACAGCACCAAATATTTTAGTGTTCATATTGATTCCCGACTCAGCTGCTATCGTCAAATACAATATGTTCGCAAGAAAACTCATCAAACTCGGAGCATTTCTCTTTCTTTTCACCTCCACACATTTATCTCTGAGGGTAAAGCTTCTTCTCTACACCGCTGTGATCCTACAACAGATGCTTTACATGGAGAGACGTCTCTTACAGCGGTCTACAATCATTAGGCAGCAAACACATCGTCTTTCTTAGAAGAATGACACAGTTTATCAGCGGGGATACACAAACTTACATGTGCTGTCACACACCAGTATGTAACACCTTCCTCCACTTCTTCATGAACTGGATGCTAACTGGGAAAACCGCTTGACTCGCCATGGTGCTGACCCTCATCTTACATTTCGTGTCAATCAGCCAAAGCGGCAACGGCATTGATAATCATATCACCAGATTAATCCACTTACAGCTTTCTCCTCCAGTGCTTCATCTTTAACACCTTGCCCATGCTTCTCGATCACTCATGTTTCCATATAAAGGTCCGTAAAGGGTCTAGAAATGGATAACTCTCACCCTGTTGCCTGTATGTCGTCGTCGAATCTTAGGCGATAAACATCTGTTTATTAGTCACTTCTTTGGTACTGCTTACGTTTAACAAGTCTATCAATATTAAGCCGAAGAAGTCTTGGAAGATACACCAAGTGATAGTCGCGTAAGCTATTGCGATACAGCCTTTTAATATACATAGTTCAGTTTGGAGAAACTCTATTCGCAAATATATGTAGAGCTATACTCACTCTTACACACTATTGTTACAAATGCGTATTTCTTTATCTACTACATTTCAATCGACATAAACATTTGCAGAAATTATATTACTGCTAATTTTCTTGTAGGTGCAAGGGGAATTTGGCAATGTGGTAGGTTTCAAGCAATAGTGAAATGTTTTAAGAGCGAGTTGCTATGCGGTGCCTTTGAAATCCCGTTCACTTTGCAACACCAAGAGCTAAGAAACCGAATAACATATCCCTATTTGAGAAAAGTATAAGTATTGGCAAATTCAAAGAAATAATAAAGAATATCTCGGAAATGGTCCACTCCACTAAAACAATGCATTTAGACATAACTTGTGTGTTTTAACGAGATCTACATCTTTTGTGTAGTAAGATTTGGTCTATCTCTTACGGTTTAGCAGTTATGGAAAATTTATCAAGAGTAAACAGAGATGCACAGGCTATAGCCAAAACATTCAAAATATACATTTCATTTACCATAAAATAAACATATGGCATTTTAATCAAAGACTTCGTATCTTACTGTTTACCATTTATGCAAAAGTCATCCAAAATGAAGAGGTCTTCTGGGAACATTCCCAGAAAATTCAAGGTTTGATTTTCAAATTGCCAAGGAATCGCCTGTTTGTGTCTGTCAGTGGATATTGACTGTCTGGTTATGTTTATATACGTCACGGGCAAGAACGGATTCACCCTCCGACTGAAGGAGTGGGGTGGGGAATAACAGCTAATTACGTAACCGTCTACAAAGAAACAAGGTTGGACATCGCTGTCGTATACATTAGTTTGCAGAACGTGACATGAAGTAGAATATTATTAAGAATTAAGCTTTTCCTTATGAGTATCTAAAAAGTTTGTCGTTATAGCAACGAGGTTAATGGTGAACATTTCATTATAAATCTTAAACGAGGTAAATGCTATTATAAAAGTTTTGCAGCGGCAAAACACATTGAGAATGCTTGTAAGGAGCTGTAAAGGTTACATTTTATCGGTAATTACGACACTCGCTCTGTCTCATGTGTCTTAACACAATCCTCTTTGAATAAATGCACAAATGCTCCTTCCACTCTGTATACATGAGTGTGAGTGCAGAAAGAGACGCATCCGCACAAAATCATAAACTTCATTTGTTTTGTCACGAAGGTGTCATTATCCTTACTATTTATGAGTAACACATCGTCGTAAACAGGATGAAACCCATTGTGGCCGTATCGTGCAGCAACAGCTGCTTATGACTGTAATTAAAATCTATTCTCCTGAAGCGGAAGCTTTTTTCTTCATACATACTTGCGTGGAGTAGCAGGAAATGAACTTTAGGCCGGAGTGTATCTTTGGGTTTTGTTATTAACTGCTAGTGTCACGTTAATTACTGTGCTATAATAGCATATTATGCAACGAGAGCATCTTAACTGCTGACATTATACTCGTTTCATACGACTATTTATGATCTACCATGTGTCTAAGTGTAAAACATTCATAAAACGATTTCAGTATTCTACGCTGCATGTTATTGTCACCGGTGTCCAACTTTTTACTATTTGTTACTCGATTCGATTGAATGTACGAGAATCGATAGTAGCGCCTTCAACTTTCGTTATGTTGGTCTTGATACGACACAGAGAGTATATAATTAGGGATGTCCAACCTTGTCTCTTTGGAGAGCTTACGTAACGTACTCCACTCCTTCAGTCGGAGGGACACACAGTCAGAATCCATTGACGGACACGAACAGGCAGTTCCATGGCAGTTTCCAAGTCATACCTTGAATGTTCTGGGAATGCCCTCAGAAGACCTGTTCATTCTGCGTGATTTTTGCATAAATGGTAAACAGTAAGAGATAGACAAAAGCTTACTAAATAAAACATGTGAATCCTGTTTGCATAAATGGTAAACAGTAAGAGATAGACAAAAGCTTACTAAATAAAGAATGTGGATCTCGTTAAAACATACAATTTATGTCAAATTGCTTTGTTTTTCTTTTGAGTGAATCATTTCCGGGATATGCTTTATTGTTTGTATGAATTTGCCAGTACTCATACTTTTTTCATATAGGAATGTTATTCGTTTTTTTTAATCTCTTGACATTGCAAAGAGAACGAGATTTCAAAGGCATCGCATAGCAACCAGCTCTTAAAGCACTTCACTATCGCTTAAAGCCTACTGTATTCCCATATTCCTCTTGCACCTACAAGAAAATTCGCGGTAAGGTAATTTCTGAAAATGCTTATGTCGATTAAAATGTAGTAGATAGAGAAATAAGCATTTGCAAGAATAGTATATACAAGAATGAGTATAGCTCTACATATATTTGCGAACAGTTTCTCCGAATTGAACCACATTAAAAGTATCTATCGCAATATGTTACGCGACGATCACTTGATGCATCTTTTAAGGCTATACACTTCGACTTTGTCACCAAATATTGATAGACTTCTTAAATGTAAGCAGTACCAAAGCAGTTACTAATGAACAGATGTTTATCGCCTAAGATTTGAAAGCGATTTCGTAAGTCAAATGTAACGTACATGTAACCAACCCGCCACTGCAACACAATGCTCGGCTAAGGGTTAAAGAATGGTGAAGTCTGCGCATAGTGGAAGGAGGTAAATCCAACCTCTCCTCTTTCAAAAACGGACATCGCTGGCATATGTGCTATAACCTTTAAAAGAATAGACCTTTGGAAACGAGAAGACATTGAATTTATTACAATGTTATTTACGATATTAACAATAATTATGAAATAAACAGAGTAGCTTTGTTCCGTATATGCTTTCAACTGCGTGGTAACGTGCGCAGACGCCGAAGAACTGATCGCTACATGCTGATCTTTTCATTGACGGCTAGCAGTGTCCTGATGAATAAGTACACCTTTTATTGGTTGATTATCAGTATTGTTATGAAGTAGTGCAACTTTGATTGGTGGATTAGCAGTGTCCTTATGAACTTGTGCACCTTTGATTGGTGTATAGCAATGTCATTATGAAGAGATGGATATAATGAGGCCCATTACAGTGGCGTATAAGCGTTACATATGGCATGGGCATAAAATAATAAATGATGCTTTATTTAAAAAAAATGACATCGAATAAGTCAATAATAACTAGGCAAAGGAATTTTGTAGTAGTTGATTCAAGCTATGTACACTAAAACTCTTACGCAATACAAAAAATACAAATAATGTAAACAACAGCGACGAATGGTCGCTGGTGGACAGTAGTTGGTGAGTGTTGTCTGCAAATGCCAACAGGCCGTACATACAAGGGATTTGTTACCTGCGACGTCCTTGCCTAAAGTCCAGAAACAGTTCAATGTCATTTCTTTTCATCGTAGCTATGCTTGATAATAACCATAAGCCTTAATTGAGATACCATTTACCATAATTATAATTTATCACGTTAGATATTTAAATGGGTATACTTCGTATAATAATAATAATAATAATAATAATAATAATAATAATAATAATAATAATAATAATAATAATAATAATAATAATAATAATAATAATAATAATAATAATAATAATAATAATAATAATAATAATAATAATAATAATAATAATAATAATAATAATAATAATAATAATAATAATAATAATAATAATAATAATAATAATAATAATAATAATAATAATAATAATAATAATAATAATAATAATAATAATAATAATAATAATAATAATAATAATAATAATAATAATAATAATAATAATAATAATAATAATAATAATAATAATAATAACAATAACAATAATAATAATAATAATAATAATAATAATAATAATAATAATAATAATAATAATAATAATAATAATAATAATAATAATAATAATCATCATCATCATGATAATGATAATGATAACGCTAACGATAACGATAACGATAATGATAATAACAATAATCCCGAAGCGCAACAGCCCTTTCCGAGTCAAGGCCTACGGCCTTGCGTCCCCCATCTTTGCCTATTACAGGCGTCATAAGTGGGCTGAAGCACTGAAGGTGGGACGTGGTCAGCGCCCCGAGCCCTCGCAGCCGATTACACAGTCTTCGCAACCAGCGATTGGTACTTCCTAATCAAGTAACTCCCCAATTGGCCCCTCAGGGACGTAACGAGGCTGAATGCACCCTGGACCAGGTCTTCCAGAAGAAAATCCCCAAGCCGATACCCGGGAACGAACCCGGGTCTCCCGCTTGGTAAGCAACAGCGCTATCACCGCACTATTGCAAATGCAATATGATTATGTATATCCGGGATCTATGAGCTGTAATATTCCATTGTGAGAACTCAGGAATATAGAGGCACCAAGGGGAGAATAAATCCTTGTTGTAAAACAATTTGCAATCACAAACTATTTTATGCGATCAATTCGCTGTTCTTTCTTTCTTTCTTTCTTTCTTTCTTTCTTCGTTTTTCTTTATTAGTTTCTTTCTTTGTTTTTTCCCTTATCTCTTTCTTTCTTTCTTTCCTTCCTTCCTTCCTTCCTTCCTTCCTTCCTTCCTTCCTTCCTTCCTTCCTTCCTTCCTTCCTTCCTTCCTTCCTTCCTTCCTTCCTTCCTTCCTTCCTTCCTTCCTTCCTTCCTTCCTTCCTTCCTTCCTTCCTTCCTTCCTTCCTTCCTTCCTTCCTTCCTTCCTTCCTTCCTTCCTTCCTTCCTTCCTTCCTTCCTTCCTTCCTTCCTTCCTTCCTTCCTTCCTTCCTTCCTTCCTTCCTTCCTTCCTTCCTTCCTTCCTTCCTTCCTTCCTTCCTTCCTTCCTTCCTTCCTTCCTTCCTTCCTTCCTTCCTTCCTTCCTTCCTTCCTTCCTTCCTTCCTTCCTTCCTTCCTTCCTTCCTTCCTTCCTTCCTTCCTTCCTTCCTTCCTTCCTTCCTTCCTTCCTTCCTTCCTTCCTTCCTTCCTTCCTTCCTTCCTTCCTTCCTTCCTTCCTTCCTTCCTTCCTTCCTTCCTTCCTTCCTTCCTTCCTTCCTTCCTTCCTTCCTTCCTTCCTTCCTTCCTTCCTTCCTTCCTTCCTTCCTTCCTTCCTTCCTTCCTTCCTTCCTTCCTTCCTTCCTTCCTTCCTTCCTTCCTTCCTTCCTTCCTTCCTTCCTTCCTTCCTTCCTTCCTTCCTTCCTTCCTTCCTTCCTTCCTTCCTTCCTTCCTTCCTTCCTTCCTTCCTTCCTTCCTTCCTTCCTTCCTTCCTTCCTTCCTTCCTTCCTTCCTTCCTTCCTTCCTTCCTTCCTTCCTTCCTTCCTTCCTTCCTTCCTTCCTTCCTTCCTTCCTTCCTTCCTTCCTTCCTTCCTTCCTTCCTTCCTTCCTTCCTTCCTTCCTTCCTTCCTCCCTTCCTTCCTTCCTCCCTCCCTCCCTCCCTCCCTCCCTCCCTCCCTCCCTCCCTCCCTCCCTCCCTCCCTCCCTCCCTCCCTCCCTCCCTCCCTCCCTCCCTCCCTCCCTCCCTCCCTCCCTCCCTCCCTCCCTCCCTCCCTCCCTCCCTCCCTCCCTCCCTC
Organism: Tenodera sinensis; assembly: GCA_030765045.1. NCBI lineage: Eukaryota > Metazoa > Arthropoda > Insecta > Mantodea > Mantidae > Tenodera > Tenodera sinensis. Next base: position 138,842,762 of record CM060963.1, read on the forward strand.
CCTCCCTCCCTCCCTCCCTCCCTCCCTCCCTCCCTCCCTCCCTCACTCCCTCACTCCCTCCCTCCCTCCCTCCCTCCCTCCCTCCCTCCCTTCCTCTTGAATAATGTTTAGTATATATGCCACTACAGATAGTGGACACTATACATGAAATGAAATAATTGGGAAAGAACGGTTGGAAAGGAAACATTCCAGACCTAATACAAAATTGCTCACTTCTAAGCGATAGTCCACCTATTATAATCACCCATGTTCTGGAAAGGGTGAACTTCAGAGTGCAATGTAAAAAGTGCCAGAATGGGACTGATAATTGGATTCCAATTCCACTTGTCCAAATAAAATCCATTTTGCTGGTGTCTAAGAAATCTTTTTGGTTTATTTTCACTACAAATAAATAATATTAGGACTAAGGTCAGAAAGATCAAAGATGATGAAACAACCAAATCCAGTGTCAGATACTAGACTAGCGAGAAGGCTTCTATGAAGTGCTGACAACTGAGTAAAATGCGTTTCTTCTGGTAGTGTTTGCACTAACATTCTAGAAAGACCGCAGTCAATACTGCAAATGTGAATTAAATATGCATAAAGGTGAAGTGCGCATCTTATTTTGCTATATCTTATGTAAAATGCATTTTTTCTATTGTTCCCTTCCCTATTCTGCTTCCACAATGTTGCAAGATAAAACTCAGATATTTGAAAATAGAAATAGCTTTTTAAAATGCAGCTATAATTTTCATTTCTGCATAGATAGTGTGTTCGGGGTCCCATTTACTCGCAACCGTGCGTTCTGGAGGCATCTGCTACGCCACTGCTTCACAGCGGGAGAAGCTAAAATCGACGAATCAGGACGCTAGCCCTGGAATGACATATATTTTAAACTGTGTAACCTTGCACTCACTGGGAGCTCTCAAACCAATAACCAACCCATCCTTCACTGTCAGCTTGTTAATCTAACAAAATAGTTCGACGACGCTCACGTTGAGGTATTACATGGTGTAGCGATCTGAAATTGCTCTGCAGTGTAGATGAACGTAAGGCCTATATTGTATCTATCAATTTCAGATGGCAAAATGAACAATTAGTGAACATTTATCAACTCGGATAATTCGAACGTTTATAATTCCAAATCGTCGTTAATTCCAAAACTTTTGTGGTCCCTTGAATTGTATATTTAATCAACATAACAAAATGACATGTAATTAGAACTTCGTTTTCCTTAATTCGAAATTTTTATTCATAAATGTCAGTCGAAAATTAATCTAAACGCGGAAATTTAATATGATAACGTAGTTCATGTGTTTCTGAAAAGAGGTAATCGCTCCGGGGTTGTTTGTTTTGTCCTAATGTAATTAGAATACATCTTGGGGTTGGAATAGCTTTCCTAGCTGCCGACCTTGAGCTTCTATACCTGCTCCCATATCACCTTGTTTGAAACACGCGCCTTTAGTTGTCGCTTGGGCTTCCCACTGTTCAGTGTGTTGCAAATTAAATCAATGCCACTATGTCTTTTAGTAAACCTCGTGCTCGGTACAAGACTTTTAACTTTTGCGGAAAAAGTCGCCGTCACTCGAGAAGTTGAAAAGGGTTTGAAGAAAAAACCTGAAATCACGAAGAACACGGGATACCACCAAACACTTTATCAACTTATCTGAAGAATAAAGAGAAAACTTTAAGCAGTGCCTCGAGTGAAAATGTGCGATCACTGCAGGCCTACAGTATATTATTTCGAGTTGTCCTACTTTAGTGCACTATTCTTAATGTAAAAATAAACAGAATTTCGTTCAGATTTAGTTTCTTTAGTTTATAGACTTAACTAGGAATGGATGCCTGGAGTGCTTTGAAGGCGGAACAGGCACTTGACTGCCTATACCATGAAGTGAAGAAGAAGAAGAAGAAGAAGAAGAAGAAAGAAGAAGAAGAAGAAAAAAAGAAGAAGAAGAAGATGATGATGATGATGATGATGATGATGATGATGATGATGATGATGATGAAGAGCTAGAACTAGGAATGGATATATGTAGATACTGTATTGCTGAAATGTGAATTTTAGGCGTATCTCTTGTAGCACTGCTCGACAAAATTCAACTTTGTAACATGTTCGAGCACCAAAATGGGTTATCCTTATGTATTTTGACCTACTGAACATGAATCTGGCATTGATTTTTCCACAGTACCCACGATTTTTTGTAAATGGTACTCGTCACTATCTATCCTATTCTGTTTTTGTGATGCTTAAACAGTACGGCTTGGTCTGTAAACGCTAATATATCAACACAAAGACCATGAAATGCAAATGAAATATGTTTTCATACATAACTAATTATTTGTGGACATTTGCTACGCCTCTTATGTGTGTCATTATTATTCTCCAGTAGTGCCCAACAGTAGTCAGGCATCATGCTTGTTGCACATTGCCCCTGAGAGCGTTGCTCCAATACAGATGTGGTCTACTGAAATCTTTCCTCATGTTCATCTGAGATTTGTCTAAGAGCACCAGCAGGAACTGACTTCATGTGTGAGTGAAGAATGTGCAATTTTAACCACGTGTTACAACCGAGATTACAGTAATACTCTAGTCGTTCGTTGGCTAACACATCACTATTTTCTGCTCTCTTGTTTCCAAACAAATCAGAACACAGTTTTCTGAAGAGAGCCCAGTTCAAGAGGGCTCAAAGCTTTGTCCGTTGCAACAACGAATGGCTTGATAAGTCCAAATTTTATGTGAATTGTTGGTAACAAAATGTCTTTAATTTTGCCAATGGAACATTTGCTACAATCTTGCAACGGGGTTCCATTTGTGTACGGACAGGCCAAATCCTTCTGTTGTAACTTTTCCGATCAAGGTTATTCCATTCACAAAGAAAACAGCAATGCTTTATACACCCGGATTGTAATCCTGTAAGTATCCCAATTACTTTGAAGTCAGCACAGACTTGCCACTTTTGGATGTTATGTGGAATTTTATTCAAAAAGGTTCTATCCCGCTATATGTTTCCTTCATTTTATTGGCATAAGCTATAGGCATAGGAGGACATATCGTACATTGCTATTGTGAAAGAGTATCGCTTTAAGGCTAGTTTTGGAGCCACCAACGAATAGTCGCCATTCCACTAATAAATGTTAAATTCCCATAGCATTAAATAGGCCATTTACGTCATTGCAGTAGCAGAGTGAGTCTTCCGTGACAAAGAATGGTGCGAAGGCAGTCTGATGATGTCAAAAACAAGAAATCCAGGTATCTTTGTATAGTAAATTCTACTGTTTCAGACGAGAACCCAAAAGTTTAGCTTGTGCCTTAAAAAGATGCAGGTCCCAAAGAAGTTCATTCAAATCAGTTTGTGCCAGGAGATGTGGCGCCATTTCTTCGTAATCAAAATCAACGTTTGTCTGTATCAACTTTGACCTAGGTTTCATCTTCGAATGACAATGAGCTTGGAGGAATGGGAAAGGTAATTTTAAATCATTTTTTAGTTTAACGACGCTGCGGAAAGGACTCAGGAGGAAGGGACCATGTTGTAAAACGATTATGAGGGTTCCTCAAAGGAGGTGGCCGAACTCCATACGCTTTGACTAAATGGACTCTAGTGTAACTACCACCCTTCAATAATGTTCAAAACTTTCTCCTTCAATGATCACCACACCCAGTTGGCAGGAGTGGCTAAATATGGGTAATGGTGGATATCTTAAGTGCCGAAACGGGAGAATAAACGACTAGAACTCAATGATAGTTTGTGCTCCGAAGATGCCATCGTTCCAAAATTTTTTCTTGATGGAACAGGAGGTACAGCCTGTTGTAGCTTCAAAAGTCTTACCATTATTTCTTCGGGCATGCCAAACATCTTTTCCTCTAGGTCTATAATTTACTGCCTTCTTCTGGATTCTGTAACCCTCCATTCTTTTTTCAATATGTTCTTCCTATTTCATTCTATTTTATCGTTTAATAAGTACACTATTAGCTCATTCCTAACATGTTAATTCCGAATCCTATGTAGCCTCATACAGTTTTCTACCTTTAAAAATCTCATATTCAGAATACTGTGACAAAATTACAAACTCAGTCCAGTTACTTTTTCTCACTTTATTTTCTTCCAAAATTTTATCACAAATACACAGTTCTTTTCTACTGACGTTAACACAGTCTACAGTCATTCGTGATATTACAACTCACAACCGTTTTCATCTCATAGCCTTGACTCGCTCCTTTCACTCTCCTTCACTTTGTCTCCCATACATTAACCCTGACGATGACTCAACGCTCATTAAAACTTCTTCACTTCGACAAGATGTATCTTTCACAACGACAGTATCACACATACACAGCTGTCTCACACTTACTGACCGACACAAAAAGTACCTGCTCTTACGCGCTACGCAAGTTTGTAAACCGGCGATGACGCAGCCAAATCTTTCTCGAGCTTCTTCAAACAAGCCGGCCACCGGAAACTTGTCGAATCATCTGGATAAACCCCCTTTTGGTTCTGCTGCTCTGATTGTTATCATATGAGTGGTGTGGGGAAGCTCGACCGTCAGCGCCTCTGTTATACGCCGCGGCCGGCGTCGCAATACATTTCCGAACCACATAAGAACACTTACTTCCTTTTTTGGTGTAGCATAGAAACTGAATAACACAAAGAATTTAACATAATCGTATATTTTATTCACTATAAGTAGTAATAAGTATCTCTGATGTTCAATTACTACCAATGTAAGAATATAACATAGGTTGAAATTAATATCGATACATTCCTCGATCATACATCACATTCGAATATTACACTTTCTCCATAAAGTATGCTGATAAATGTCGGTCTGGGTGGCTCAGTTGATTAGACGCTGGCCTACTGATCCCAAAGTCGCGGGTTCAAATCCGACCCAGACCGATGGTTTTTAAGTGTCCTTAAAAACGACAGCTCCATGTCAGTAGATTTACTGGCATGTAAAAGAACTCCTGCGGGACAAAATTCCGGCACACCGGCGACGCTGATGTGATCCTGGCAATTGACAGCGTCCTTAAAGAACAAAAAATAAAAAAAATAAAAATATGCTGATAAAATAATTTCGTTATTTTGTTTCAAAATGCAAATAATTCTTCTTCCTCTTTCTCTTACTCTTTCTCTTCCTCTTCTATCTCTTCTTTGTGTAAACAGGGTTGGCTGAGGATGTAGTGCCTCCGTGCCATGGTACTACCTTAACAAAGCGAAAAAAAAAAAAAAAAATATATATATATATATATATATATATATTTTAAATTATTTGTATACTTTACGGTTACATCGAGAATACGAGCACTAATCTTATTACACTTAAAAGCGCAATGAAATGGCTTGTCTGACAATGGAAAATCATAGAAATTGAAGGAAGCGACACTAGCACAGGTATTTCTGACACTTTTAGAGGACATTGATTGTGGTATTTAAGGTACTTTTCAGGACGTTTTGTCCATTGGCACAGGTATTTTAGACACTTTTACGTGATTTTGGTGCATTTGAGGTATATAGGACACTGGGGCATATATTCTGGCATGTTTATGAACATTTGAACATTGGGAAAGGATTTTTGATATTTCCAGAGGCATTTTGGACAGTCACACTTTAGTACTTGGTATAGGTACTTCAGACATTTTGAAGGTAATTTGGGGCGTTTTAGAACACTTTGGAAATTGGTAAAAGTATTCCTGTTAATTTGCAGATGTTTAAAAACACCATAGTACTCGTATTTGTGCCACAGCTAGAAGTATTTTAGAAGTTTTAAGGGTATTTTAGCTAGTTCTTTTAGTGATTTCTCCATTTTACAATAGCCGACGCTATTTTTATGACTGTTTACTCTGAGTAAAGTTCCATTTTCTATTAGCAGACTTACGAGAAAACCTTATCTTGAGTTACCTACTATACCTAAAATTTTCTTATACACTGGTCGCAACACTGTAATGTACTATCGTTCACAAAAGTAAATACCCACCTTCAGCTAAACCTGCGCGACGGGTCACCTAAACCTCAGGACTGCTTGCATAGATGGTATGAGAATTAAATTAGTCATGTGCTTCCCTTGTTGTCCAAAGGACTGGCAGCCATGTCACCTCGTAACTCACTCACCTCACAGTTTTAAAAAGCAATATTTCAGGAATCCTTCTACATTAACGGGCAAACATTGCAAATTTAACCAGTGCATCTGCAGAAAAGGTGTTCTTATGGTGTTTTATTAAATTGTGGACTAGAACTAAAATGATTCCAGAATTGGGTGCTACACTTAGAGACGTGAGTTTAATCAGCGAGACGAACTTCTGTGTTGCCTATAGCGCCACTGGCTAAGGCGTGTTCGTTCAAATCTACAGTAATGGGCTAACATTAGTTCGTATCCCACTCAACATTTTTTTATTTCCTTGTTTCTTTCTTAACGGGAGCATCATTATTTATATAACCAGTGTGAAGTATACCTAACATTATACAAACTAATGAAATCTGTTTCTTTACATATTTTTATTCCGCATAGCGCTGTAACTTTCCCGCCATCCTATGAATACTGCAATACGATTGCAATTATTTTAAAACCGACTGCTTTATAAGATATTAAAAGCAATTGCTGAAAATAAAGCAGGGAACACGTCTACCTCAATTGTCAATCATGCCTCCCGAAATTAATATTTCCCTTTAAATATGCACGTTCCAAGGCATCTCTATAAATTTGGTAGACTATCACCATATTAAAATATATGGTGATAGTCTACCATATAGACTATCACCTACTATCTTAGCTACTATCTTGTCACAAACTGACAAGATAGTAGCTAATGTTAGTAAAAATCTATATGTCCTGAGATGTCTAAGAAACTCTATTCCTATTTCTAGTGTTAAAACTATTTACTTTGGGCTTATCCACTCCTTTTTGTCATATGGAATTGAATTATGGGGAAATCCATCTAAACAAAATTTTCAAAGAATATTTGTATTACAAAAAAAGGCTATTAGGTATTTAGGTGGTCTAAGGCAGGGGTCTCCAAACTACGGCCCGCGGGTCAAATCCGGCCCGCCAGTGTCATCAATCTGGCCCGCGACTGCTAATGGTTTGTTTTTGTTGTTTTTTGTAAGTAAACTATGTCATTAGTCACAAATTTATTTATTTAATTTTAATTTATCAATTAATTACAAAATAAATTCTTACAATATTGTTTGAGTCAGTCAGTTATTGTTACAAATCAACGTAAATATTAACACACATAATGCAATAATAATATTTACAATAATATTTATTTATAATATTTGGTTACATTAATTCTGGTGCTGTGATAAGTTAGGTTGGAAGAAAAAAAAAATATAATAAAAAAATTAAACTTAAATATTATAACTAACAAATAATTGAAATGAATCTCGTTGACATTAGTGAACATCCCGCGGTTTTACCCTCGGTAGTTATGCTGGGGTAAAGGATATGTAAACCGAAGTTTGAAATGTACATATATATCCTAAATATCAAACATTTTTATCCTGAAAATCCCTCAGGAACGGAAAAGCTAAATTAACGCGAATGAAACTGCGGGGTGTCCCCTTCTGAAAAATAGTAATGCGATTTATGTAACTGTGATTTACCACTGACAATATTTTGCAGCTGTGGCCAATTTTACTTGTACCAATTATTAAGAGAGATTTAAGACGCTCATCGGTTAACTTAGATCTGTAAATATTCTTTGTGTACTTCATTTTGGAGAATGTTTTCTCACACAAGTGAGTCGTACCAAAATCAGAAAACCACCCACGAGCAAATTTATGCAAATTAGCAAATTGTACCAGTGGCAGACTTCTATAAAATTCCAACGAAGATGAGCTTTGATATTTTTTTCTTAATTATATCACTGCACTGTAAATCAATAGTTTCCGGGGCTAGGGGTTCAATGTCAGTATCAAAAGGATTTTGAAAAATCTTCATTTCATTCGCAATGTCATCACAGTCTGAGAAACGGGTATCAAAATTTATCTTCAAATCACCCAAAGCTTCGATTGCAAAATGGACAGAAAACTCAGTCTCAGTAGTATGACTGGATATTTCACGTTTTAAAACGTGTGAAACATTTTTTCCGTGACAGTGATTGAAACAGTATTATTTTCTGCCGAAACGATTTGATATTAGTGTATAAATCAGGGAGAAGCTGGTTTACTCCTTGCAATCTCAAATGCAGTTCGTTCATGTTTTGTCAAATCTACATAGAGTGCTAACTTCCACAGCCATTCGCTACTTTGTAATTCAGTAAGAGGGCAATGCTTTTCGCTCAAAAGAATTTCGATCTCTGTTCGTGGTTTAAAAAAGCGCTTAAGGACTTTTCCGCAACTAAGCCAACGTACGGCAGTATGACATCGTAAGTCCATACGGCAGTCTCTTGAGTAAACTCGCGGAATTGTCGGTGATTCAGCCCAGTGGATCTGATGAAATTAACAACTGATATGACTGGTTTTATAACTTCAGACATATCCAAACACTTTCCGCACAAGGACTGCTGGTTTGGATTTGGATTTGGATTTGGTTTAAGGGCGCTCAACTTCTAGGTCATCAGCGCCCTTAACAGACTCATGGCAATAGCCAGATATAAATTTCACTCAAAAAATAAAAATACTAGCAACAAGATAAATATACAAAGGTAAAAAGCAGTGGCAATAGCCAGATATGAAACAAGGTGATAAATATGTCCAAAATCAGAAACAGATAATTAAAAATTTTAAATCCTCAAATTTATATTGCACTGCGCTAAAAAATTAAAAACTCTATCAACCGCTGTTTTGTCGTCCGCTAGGACCTCTGCAAGTCTGGCAGGCAGCTGCAGAGAATCCCGAAGGTGCGCTAGAGAGTAACACTCTAGGAGCACGTGGCGAACCGACAAAACGTTGTCACACAGCGGACATAGAGGCGCAGGGTCCCTTTTAAATAGGTAACCGTGCGAAAAATTGCAGTGCCCTATTCTTAATCGAGCCAAACTAACCTCCTCGCGACGAGATGTGCGACAGGAAGTTACCCAGTTTATCGGAAGTTCTTTCACTTCTCTAAGCTTATTACCGCGGAGAGCTGACCACTCGTCGTGCCAGGACGACAGCACCGCTCTCCGCACTTCAAGCCTAAAGTCTTCCGAAGTAACACGTGAGTGATAATTCTGGGTTCTGTAGTTGCCGTCTTTGCTGCTAAATCTGCCATTTCATTCCCAGGCAAACCTACGTGACCAGGAATCCATGCACACACCACATCAACACCAGAAGCGTGTAAAACATGGAGGGCATCCTGGATACGTTGTACAATAGGGTGGGGGTTGTACAACTGACAAAGGCTCTGCAGTGCACTAAGGGAATCGCTCAAAATCAGGCAGTCACCTAATTTACGACGGCGAACATACAAAACGGCTCGATAAATTGCATAAAGCTCTGCAGTAAAAATGGAAGTGCTATTTGGAAAACCGAATGTATATGGTTCGGTTCCATAAACATAAGCACATCCAACACCGTTGGTGTTCTTTGATCCATCGGTGTAAATATATGTACGGTCAGAGTAACCTGACAAAAATTCTAAGAAACAAGTGCGGATACTTGAAATAGGCATCGTGGACTTCTGGTGTATGGTCATCCCAAGATCTACATGGGGCGTACCAGATAGCCAAGGGGGGTAAAGTCTCTCGCCCTTGGCGAACATCACAGGCAGTTCCACTCCAAGCTTCACTAGGAGCTCTTGGAAACGGAACCCCGCAGGCTTTGGATTAAGGGTGCTATTTCTATATCGTTCTCTTAGCGTGGTGGTGAAAAAAGAAGCGAACGTTGGGTTCTTAGACATACATCTAAGCGCACAACCATAATTTGCCAAGAGAATCTCACGCCGATATTGCAGAGGAGGTTCTGCGGACTCGGCGTAAAGGCTCACCACTGGGCTTGTTGGAAAAGCTCCTGTTGCAATGCGGATGCCCCTATTATGGACCACGTCTAATCTTCTCAGCACAGATGGCCGTGCTGACGAATAAATAATACACCCATAGTCTAGCTTGGAGCGGACCAATGCGCCATATATTCGCAACAAAATTGTTCGATCCGCTCCCCACGATTTGCCATTCAGTACTCGCATAATATTTAGGGAACGGTCACATCTCGCTCTTAGCTGTGCAATATGCGACGACCAACTAAGCTTCCTGTCCAAGATCAAACCCAGGAAGCGCGTCTCTTCTGCGATGGGAAGTTCATCTGGACCAAATCGGAGCGAAGGTGGTAATCGTCTCCTACGGCGCCAGAAATTAACGCAGATTGTCTTCTCAGTTGAGAAACGGAAGCCGTTTTTCACGCTCCATTCTCTAAGGTTGTCCAAACATTGCTGCAGGCGCCGTTGTAAGAACGCCGTGCGCTGAGAAGTGCAATAGACAGCGAAGTCGTCTACGAATAGGCATGACGAAACTCCAGGTGGAACACATTTCCAGATGGAGTTAATTGCTATAGCAAAGAGCGTGACACTTAGCACCGAACCCTGAGGTACTCCCTCCTCCTGAACAAAAGAATTAGAAAAAATCGAGCCGACCCTTACTCGGAAAAAGCGGTCCTTCATAAACTCCTGAATGAAAAGTGGTAGGCGTCCACGTATGTTCCAGGCATACAGGGAACGTAGAATCCCTGCTCGCCAGCACGTATCATAAGCCTTCTCAAGATCGAAAAATATGCCAACGGTTTGACAGTTCTTCATAAAGCCGTCCATTATCTGTGTCGATATTGACACAAGATGGTCAACAGTTGAACGGCGTCGTCGAAAACCACACTGGATGTTAGTCAGTAGGTTACGACTTTCTAACCACCATACCAATCGTCCATTGATCATGCGTTCCATCACCTTGCAAACGCAACTGGTGAGGGAAATAGGACGATAGCTGGAGGGAAGATGACGGTCCTTCCCAGCCTTCAAGATGGGAATAACGGTGGCCTCCCGCCAATTTTCTGGGAGTATACTGTCAACCCAAACACGATTATAGACCTCGAGCAGGAATGCCTTACCTTCAGGAGAGAGCCGTTGTAACATTTGTACATGAATACCGTCCGGTCCTGGTGCTGAACATCGCGAAGATTTCAGGGAATACTCCAGCTCTGCCATGGTGAAAAGGCGATTGTAATCTTCTACGTTTCTAGAACGAAACGAGAAGCCTTGAGATTCCACCTGAGTTTTAATTGGAAGGAACTCAGGGGAGTAGTTTTCCGAGCTAGACACTTGTGCGAAAGCACTGCCAAAGGTATTGGCCACTTCAAATGAATCAACAACAGCTCCTGTGGCTGTTTTTAGTCCCGCTATTGGTATTTGGGTCGTTTTAGCTGCAACACGCCTTAATCTATCCCACACAACCGAGGAAGGTGTGTGTCGGTTAAATGAGGCTACAAATTTGCTCCATGATGACTTTTTGCTATCCTTAATGACTTGTCTGGACCTGGCGCGCATTTTCTTGTACTCGATTAGGTTTTCCAAAGTAGGGTGACGTTGGAAAACCCTAAGTGCACGCCTTCGAGCACGAATGGCATTCCGACATTCTTCCGTCCACCAGGGAACGGGAAATCGACGGGGGTGTGTAGTCGACCGCGGAATCGATTGTTCAGCAGCAGAGAGAATCGTCTCCGTGAGATGCTGCGCCAAATTATTTACTGAGTCATGCTCGTTGTAGGTAAAGACAGCCAACTGGGTGTAAAGGTTCCAGTTGGCATGGTCCAAACGCCATCTGGGCATACGAGTGGAAAATGTATGTTGCGTCAAGAGACTAATAAGACATGGGAAGTGGTCACTAGAGTGTAAATCAGAGATGACATTCCATTGTAAGGAGACTGCCAACTGAGGTGAACAAACTGCAAGGTCAAGATGCGAGAAACTATTGTGAGAGTCCGAAATGAAAGTAGGCTCTCCAGTGTTGAGGAGAGCTAGGTTGTGACTGTCCAAAAAATCGGAAATGAGTGTACCTCTCGCACAAGCGCGACTTGAACCCCAAAGTGGGTGGTGCGCATTGAAGTCTCCCACCAACAGAAACGGTGTTGGCAACTGGGAAACTAGATCTTCTAAATCAATGTGCGAGAAGTCATGGGACGGAGGCAAATATATATTACAGATGGTGAAATGGATGTCTGGCAGTAGAATCCTTATTGCAACTGATTGTATATCAGAGTGCAATGGTAGAGTTTGCATATACACGTCATCTCTAACAAGTATCATAGCGCCGCCATGTGCCGGTACACCCTCTTCTGGTGTAACATCACACCGTATTGGGGTGTATCGCCTTAGATGGAAAGCGTCATGAGGACGCAGCTTAGTCTCTTGCAAACATGCAACCAGAGGTTCGTATTCTTTGAGCAAAAGCTCAAGTTCTGGCCGTTGAGTTCGAATTCCACGTATGTTCCATTGTAGGATAGCCATATTGCATTGTGTGTGGGACAGATAGTTCCAAGGTAACTCTTCATTACTTTAGAGCAGGCGGTTGTCGAACTAATTTAGCCCTTTTCTCTCTTGGGCTGACGTTCTTTTCGGACGCTTTTTCGCGCCTCTTTTCCACTGGGGGTCTTCCAGTGTGGGCAGATTCTAGTTCCATGTCCTCTGCCGAGGACGTGCGTCTTCCCATAGCAAACTTGGGTTCGAGTGTCTCGAACCGGTTGCTAATGGGGACCGGCGAAGATGACATTTGCCGGTCTGTAGCCATACCAGAGGATCCCTCTGAAGAGGATCTCCTAGGAGAAGGCTTTTTCTTTCCCTTTGATGGCTTGGGAGAAACCTTGCTTGCCTTGAGGAAATCGGATCTTTTATACTCGGTCTTAAACTTGATCGGTGAAGCATCGTATACAATCGGTCTACTTGTCGAGGTCGGCTTCTTTGTTGGTGACCTTCCTGGTCTGCTGGATTGAACTGCGGTGCTTGTAGATGCTCTGGCGGACTTAGGTGATGTCTGAGGCTTTGGATGTGACCTAGCTACAAGAAGTTTTTCTGATATTGTTGCCCCATTCATATCGCTAGTTTGAGTTGCGATTTCCCGACATGGTACTGCTTTAGCGGCAACCGAGCTATAGATACCGGAGCTCGGGATAGTGGGCTGGCGCAAACGTAAGAGCTTTCGGGCTTCTGAGAAGGACACCTTCTCTCTAACCCGGATCTCCTGGATAGCTCTTTCCTCCATATAGCGCGGACATTCTCGGGAGTTTGCTGGATGTTCTCCCCTGCAGTTAATACAACTGGGAGGTGAGGTACAGTCATCGTCATGGGCGATGCCTCCACAGTTTACGCAGGTAGCTCTACCACTGCACGTGTCACTTGTATGACCAAAGCGCTGGCATTTGTAACATCTAAGCGGGCTCGGAATGTAAGGTCTTACTTCAATGGCCTCGTACCCAGCCTTTATCCTTTGCGGGAGATCTACCCGATTAAAGGTAAGGAAAAGGGTACGGGTAGGCAGATATTCGCCTCCATCTTTTCTCTGAACCCGATAAACAGATATCACACCCTGATCTGCGAGGTTCTCCTTAATTTCATCATTGGACATATCGTCCAATGCGCGTGTGTTGACAACGCCGCGAGAGGAGTTCAACGTTTTGTGCATCTCTACATGCACCGGATAGCTGCCTAGCATGTTGGCTTTTAATATAGTAGCTGCCTGTGCTGCTGAATTGGATTCAACCAACAGCGTGCCGTTCCGATATCTCGTGCAGTTCTTCACGGGGCCAGCTATCTTATCGAGACCCTTCTGTATAGCGAATGGATTCACCGACCTAAATGTTTTACCTTCCTCATTTCTTGTAATAACTAAGTAGCGAGGACCACTCAACTCTGCTACTTCCTTTTCACTTACTTTAAAATGTTTGTTTTTTTGAGTTTTGAATGTACTCATTGCGATTATATCCTCCACCATTGCAAATGTCTCCGATGGCATGCTCACTTCCTGGGCGCCACCCCGGCTTAGGTGAGAGTCCTGGCCTGGACCTTGCTCACCCTAGGGTCTCACCTCCCAATGTATAGACAGAGGGACCCAATCGCCTTCAGGAGTGCATCAGCTCATGCAATGGCCCCTCCCCGGGACTGACCTTTATCAGCGGATACGCACACAGATCCTACATGATAACCAGGGGCTGGGACTTACGCGATTACCCAGTCACCCCTTGCGTCACCCCATCCTCCGACGACCCGCGCGTAGGTTATCCATCAGACTGTGTACAGGGAGGTAACAGGTGGGAGGTCAAACACAAAAGTGGACCAAAGTTGATTGGGCGTTTGGCATATGCCCTCTCACCGCTTGGAGGAACCCAATCGAGAGTATGGCTCGGGGCCCCGGGTACGCCAAACCCGTACCTACCGTAGTAGGAGCCCCTGGGGGAGTTTGATTTCGGAGTCCTCTTCTCCTAGATGAGTTGTCGACCAAGACTACCGAGCCTCATCTACCCGTTTGGAATGTTCTTAGCTTCCCCTCACCTCTTGCCTACCAGTAGTCAAAATGACAGTAGGCCGTCTGGTTCAGGTACTGAGCCCCTCCGCCACGACAAGGCGACACTCCTTCGGAGGGGGGACTGCTGGTGAATGATACAATGTAAGACTAATGGTTTTGAACCACCGTCGTTTTCTATAGCCTTTAACACAATTGTAATCACTCCTTTATTTTTATCACACATGTTTTTGCCTCCATCAGTTGTAATAGATTTCAAGTTTTTCCATCGAAGGTTCTTATTATTAATAATGGCATTTTCAACTCCCTTGAAAATATCTTCCCCAGTAGTCGTGCCGTGAACACTATCAATATCAAGAAGTTCTTCATACACTGCATAGCTTTTGTCTACTCCTCGAATAAAAATCAACACCTAAGCAGTATCGTCACATACATTGACTCATCCAAGGCCAGAGAAAACCACTCAAGATGTCCATTTTTGTCACACAGTTGAGATGATATATTTTCTGCGATGTCTTGTACCCTCCGAGCCACGGTGTTTGCTGACAAACTGACAGTTTTAAATAAATTTACCTGTTCGGGACAGATTTCTTCGGCTTCTGCAATTACGCATTCTTTGATCATTTCTCCATCGGTGAATGGTTTTCCATGTCTTGCGATTTCAAGAGCCACACGAAAGCTAGCACAAGTTGCAGCCTCTTGTTAAGAAGAAGGATTGCTGCGATTTCAATCCGCGCTTCAAAGTTTCAATTTTTTCTGTCCACAAACTTCCTGTATATTTTGAGTAATTTTGCAAATGTTTCGTTTCATAATGACGTTTAATGTTATACTCTTTGAAAACGGCTATGGTTTCATTGCAAATCAAACATAGCGCCTTATTACAGGACTCAATCACGAAATACTGATAGTTCCATTGATCTTTGAATGTTCTGCATTCACTATCTACCTTTCTCTTCTCTTCCATTCTAGTAAACCACACACTAAAACAAGTCAAATCAAAATATTGGTAAGTATGGGCGTTGGTCGGTTCTAAAATGTCTTTCAAACGGGGTTACCACTACTCTATTTCACGATAGTTTCTGCCTTCCCAAGGCGGACTGACTAGGGGATCTCGCTGCCGGCTGCTAGCCATCTCAAAGTGAGTGGAATACACCAGAACGTTCTCGAAAGTAATACTAGCACCATCTGTTAGCGATAGAGGGTTCTATCACTACCTATTTCCGCTTCTGACAACTAGATGTCGTCAAGTGTCACGGTCGTAACAATAATACACAATTTGACTAGTCTAGAAATTACTAATGACAGGAAAAATTAAAACAGTTCTGGCCCTCGGAACTTTCTAGAGTAATCAATACGGCCCTAAGGCTGGAAAGTTTGGAGACCCCTGGTCTAAGGTATAACGAATCATGTAAAAGCACTTTATTCTGCTAAAAATCCTTACATTACCAAGCTTGTTCATCTATAGAACCATTTTATATTTAGTTCAATTTAAATTCCCAATGAAAAACATGTCAGATGTTCACACATATAATACCAGGAATAATCAATTGCTAAATCTCCCCAGAACCAGATCATTTATCAGAGAGGGTCCTTAGTTTTGTGGGAGCGAAGTTTATTAATGCTTTGCCTGAAAATCTAAAATCATATTGAGACAGAATATTAAAAGACCCCAAAAGAAAATCGTTTATGTGAATATTTGTTAAGAGTGTAATTTGTTTTTGATGTTGGTATGAGTTGGTTAATTGACGAAAACGTGTTACTAATGTTCATTGTTACAAACAATTAAGTTTGTTTAAAGACGTCATAAATATTTCCATGTTTAATTTTAATATATATGTATAAATAAAAGAATTATATGTGTTCAATATTGAAAGCGAAGGGAGAATGGCTAAGGATCGCTTCCCTAACAATGCGGGAACTATTTGATGAACGCATACGCGTATGTACACAAAAAGAAGTGTAATGCGTCGCCAATTGTCTAGTCATTAGCGTCTATGTGTTTGTCGTAGATGGACGTATTTTTATGTGTACGCGTCATAAAATAGTAAAGTAAATTTACTAAGTGTTTAAAGACCGTTAATTTGTGTAAAATAAGTGAAACATTAGCTAAGTTTAATAATTTAGTTAATACGAAGTGCGCGATTAAATAAAAGGACGTAAAATAGACGAAGTGTAAAGTGATAGAAAACACTTTTAGCGAAATATCGCTAAATATTCAGACATTAAATTTCGGCGATGCTAGGGAAGTCGATCCACTGAAATAAAAGACTTTCTGCTGTGATACGATTTAAATACTGTGAACAAGAAGGTGCAAATAAAATGTTTCACTAAAGTTAAACCCGAGTGTATGTTCATTCCATTCAGTACCACGACCCGAATAACGAAAGAGTCAATAGCTCATCACCATCACAACTTCGTTAGACATAAAAACAGCACTAATATGAAAATTATAATACCTTTAAAAATAGGATAAAAATTATTTAATAACCAAAGCTTTTTATAGTATTGAAGAATACCTAAACTTACAGACATTTTCTATGATGTTTTGATTATACTAATTGTACTTTTAACTTCTTATCTAATTATATTGTATATACTATG